>NJDC01011499.1:11456-33083 GCA_002245475.1 Calephelis virginiensis | reverse complement strand
TAATCTTATATATATATATATATAAAAATTATATATATAAAAAATATATCAATAAGTATATACTTGAATACTAAATTAAAATCAATAATAAAAATAGTTAATACGTAGGTACTACAGAAATTAAGAAAATCGTTTATTTCACATAGACCGTACAAAGGCACTTCGAATGCCCGAATTCGGATCGGACTGGACCCGATCCGGAGCGGAGTATACACATTAATTACATTTCCTATATTTTCTATCTTAAGGTTTTGGCCTTCGCGTTAGTATTTTGCCATTAGTCAAGAAGAAGTTTGTATCAAATTTTATATCAATTTGAATCAATTATAATTAGTCATCAGTCATAAGTCATCAGTAAGTCATGTCAGGCTCTTGGGTAAAGCGGTGGCCTCATTACTCAAGTTCGTGTAATGAGATTTGGCGGCGATGAGGAAACACACGATACGCTAATTTTTTTATGATTATTTCATTTGTGCACTTTCACTGAACAAAATTGTACAAAATGCCACCAAAATTGACTAATTTCACTTAATATCAACACGAAATTCAATAATTATGAAAAAACTTTGACCATCTTCTCTCTCGATGGCGCCAAAACTCATTTCCTATATTTTAACACTTAGCAACCTTCACTAGTCAAACTCTATCTATAGATCTCTATCATGTTGCTACCATTTGTTCATGTTTTTACCAATATGCCAATTTATTGCCTGACAAGGAGTTGGCTGCAGCTTTTGTTAAGATCTCCCGCGGGAACTCATTTATTTAGGAATGTCTTTCTCCAGTGTCTAATCTTATAATTTCTATGCTAAAATTCTTCAAAATCGGCTCAGCTGCTGTATACACACATTTCCGTATTATCATTTTATTAGGGATACATGAAAGGCTTTGAAAATAATTAATTTTAACGTTTAATAGTAATGCTCTTAGAAAAGACTCAAAAGTTTATAGGTTCAATTCCCGTATTCATCATTTGTTTTTTGTTTTAGCGTGATAAACGGGCAACACTAAGAATTGCTTGGGTAGCATAGGTGGTTCATCTCTATGAGTATAATTGTAATTCAGACTACTTTGCCGTTCTAGCGTCGCCTCTTCGGACGTCGGACTTGACTTTTTGAGGTCCCAGGTTCAATTCCCGGGTTGGGCAACAAAATAATAAAAATAGCTATTTTCAAATTTTCTAATAAGGTTAACGCTGCCCGGGATTGGATATGTGCCCAGTTGACTTGCTACCTATCACGTTGTGGGATTTAGTGTCTTCGGCTAGTCGTTGATGCCCTGGTTGAGCCTCTGCCTATCTCTTCGGAGTTATGGTCGTGAAAATACTTTTTTAGGTCTAGCAAAAATATGAAGCAACAGCATTTGTATAGACGGTATTTATGAAAAAATAGATTAAAATATGAGTATGTCACGGTGTCGACAAATAACCATTGTTAAATAGGAAAGTTAGAAACTTACTACGTCTAACTTTTCGTCTAAAATAATCGTTTTCTTGTCATCAGAATAACCCTATTGCCAATATTGAAGCCAACTTTGGTCATTACACTGGAAACCCTACCTTTTAAGGAGCGCAATCATGAACACCAATACCACAATTAATCGACTCTATAAATCTATGTATGTCCGAAAGTAACAGCTAACGAAGCTATTGTTTCTCATAACATGAAATGAACGATAATATTTTAAACAATGTCCACTTTCGAGTACGTATTGGAGCACACGAAATAACAGTGATTAAAGAGTGAAGGTGGCTCGCACGAAACCAGAGCAAACCGGATCCGAATCGGAGGGAGCGTTTTCTGTAACTGGAGCAGACATCTCGAATATCGCCCCTTATGTCGATAATAAGATTTTCTTTCGAATACCGCAACACCGCAGTTTCTCTTTTTTGTGAGTGCACCTGTGATGTAGGACAATCTGGGCTTATTTCGTTCGAGTCGTGATTGATACTTATCGTAAATAATACCAAAAGTACTTTTCTTTCTAAGGCTTTAACAAAACATTTATATTGTGCTATCGGATATCTCGTTCTTGTTAGATCTCGCTAAGAATATTTCACGATATCGATAGCAAATTATAAAATATTGTTGTATCGTAACAATTGACACGGAAATAGCAACAGATTAATGGTGTAACCATTTATGGCTTACGTATACACATAGGTATAGGTAATAAATTAATAAGTCATAGAATTATAAAAACACGTGCCAAAAGAACATCCATTTTTCATTAGTAGTTGTGCAGCAACTTGTCCAGTAAGGATTCACAGATCAATTTCCGATTTCCGAATATATTGAACGGTATGGGATACGGTAAACTTGCACTTAAAACTTGACAGTACGACCATACGTAGTGACGCACCTATAACATCTATGAAATATATAGGCCATACTTAATACTACCAAGAATGTCATGTGATTTGGCGCTTTGTAAAGACAGGGTGGGGCTACAAAAAAAATTGTATTTATTTGTGTTTTTTCAATTTCCTAATAATAAACTTCGCAACTATTATTTGGGATTTAGTCTTCGGGTAGTCGCGGGAGCTCTGTTTGTAGCTGTACCAACCTGTTTAAATTTCGGCGATATGGGCATAAAGATATGTTTTACTGTAATTAAATTATAAAATAAGCATTTTAACCAAGACATATACATGTTTGTGACATCATACGACTAACAGCCACTGACGGTAGCTTAATCTGCAATTTATAAAAAATCTGCGGGGAATTTTGTATGTTTATCCCTCAACCAAAAAGGATGTAAATTATTCGAAGTGTTAATATTCTTTAAGTCGTATAAGTTACATAAAAATGTAATATAATAATTAAGTGATCAAAAATAGAAACACGAAGGAAATTATGTTTACATTTTCCGGCTTTTTACAAGTGTAAAGCCGGAAGTTCAAGTACGTGTGATAATTTTCCCACATTTAAGTTGTTTGACGGCTACGAGTTTTATTTTTATTTTTTATGACTAATCTATGTTAGGTACATTAGAGATTCGAAATATCACAGTTCTCTTTGCAGTTATTAAAGTTGCTACAATCATCTTCACGCTGTGATTTTATACGCCGAGAGCTCGTAACGTATTTCTAGTTGGTATTTTATTTGAAATAACGCGAATTAAAAATTCACAAATAAATAACTACGACTTGTCGAAATAAAAATTTAATGAAAAGTTATATTGGTATGGCGTGGACTTAGAAGATGCAGAAAATTTGGATTTCAAATACCCTTAGGATTCTAAAGCAAAATTTGTTAGACGAATTGTTTTTTTTTTCTATGCAACTTACCAATGATAAAAGCATGTTGAAGTTTCTAAAAGTATACTAACTTCAATAAGTTATTTAGCTACATCAGACTAAAAGGTAGTCTGTAGCGGTAATTCAGCCGTGTACTATGTAAAATGTTTTTAAGTTATCGTGATCTTATTGCAACGTTAATATGTAATATAAAGTGACAACATGGTTTTTATGCGACACTTGTATGGATTTTTAATTAATATCTCAGAATATAATGTTGATTAAAAGTTTCACAAGGTATTACATTCTGACTAATTTCAATCAATAACGTTTAATTTCTTTTGTTTTATTCTATTGGAAAAAGGTAGTATCAACTATAATACATAAGTTTAGACAGACAATGTTCGTTAAAATCGACATCATGTCACTTTTCAGTCTCTTATCTATTTTCACCCATAATTTTAACAAAACATATTGGCATTGCTATGATAAAGGACAGACGAACACTTTTTCACGTTTTATTTGAAATTTTACAAACAAAGAGTGCTCCAATGGTGCATGTATATTTTATCTAAATTGATTAAAATCTCAAATACGTCTATGCGGAAAAGTATAATCAAACAGATAATAGAAATTCATTACGAGCTCTCCAACTAATACGCTAATATGCCCATTCCGCAAGTAAACACAAGGACGTGTGTCAAATAAACGTGTTGTAGATTGTATTTGTTCCGCAGCGAACAGGCACAACGGTAGCAATAAGGCAACTGCGTGGGAAATTCTCGCAAGCGATATGTTAAGTGAACTTAGCTATATTTTACGTCGAATTCGACGCACTCCAGTTACTAAACGACCGCATAAGACACGATTGTGCATCCTAGCTGAAGTTTCGCAGCGCTCGAACAACTTAAGGACACGAGAACCGCTGATAAACCGCAACGAAATCGCAATAAGGAACATAAACAATTAGTTACTTTACATTTACTTTGAACAACCACAAAGCAGATTCTTGTATTGATTATCTATGTCTTGAAGCGGTGCTTAATTACACTTAAAATGTTTTAAATGTTACTGTTTAAAGGAGGGGTATTATCTGTGTATACATGGTGATGTGATGAAATTGTTTTATATCTACTATAATCCCTTTAAAGGTCACTTGTATCTAGTACAACTGCAATTAACAAATTAAAATAGGAAATATAAATTAGACAAAGGCATAACTAGAACACCCACAATTAGGCGGAGATACATTAAGTGCCTCAATGTGACAGGTAGTAATACTATCGTCAACTCAAACTCCTCAAATCTTCTTATTGCATTACATATTGCATATTTAATCATAAAATAAAAAATAAAAATAACATATTATTGCATAAAGAAAAACGGTATAACAAAAGTAAGAATCTTCACTCCCGTATCCCTAAGGAAGTAGATATAGGTACAATTAGGTCACCCACAACCATACTTAGTCATTATACTTAGTCCCACAATATGATAGGTGGCAAACCTATCAACGTTGTTCTTATAAGATGATTCGGGAATGGAACCACCACCAGACAACAGAATCGATTAGGATCTATGACGTGACTGGTGGTATCTTAACTCTCAACCGACCATTCTCATTTTCAGTTTATGTTAATAGGAATTGCTTGGTCAAGATAAAGACCCAGTTATTTATGCACTTGTTGCTGACAGCTAGCAGTATTCAGTTATCTTAAAAAGAGTATTTCGTTCATTCAAGTCACATCAATCATTTTGGAATAAATTTGTCGTTTACGTCTGTTCGGAAATCGCTAGAAATCATCTGGACTGAATAGGTTTAAGCATGGAGAAATCTTTTGTGAATATTCAGCTGCTACATAAAGTGACTATTTCGCTGCAAGGCATTATCTGTGATGACTATATACCGGACTTTTATTTATCATTTTTTATACGCGTTCCACTGGAAATTATTTATGTAGAAGCTTATTATTACATAGTATTAAACAAAGTCGCTTTTCGCTATGTCTCTATGTATGTCTAGATCTACAAAACTACTAGGCGGATTTTAATGTAGTTGTTAAAAAGATAGTGAGATTCAAGAAAAAAGTTTACTAACATGCATGCAAATAACATTACCTACGGATAATTGCAAAGTTTGTGATAGGTTTGCGACATATCACATTTTGCACTAATACATGACAATAGGTTGTGCCTCTGCCTACCCTCTTCTGGCATACGGATGTGAAGATACTTTCTTACTTACTTTCATTTAAATGTATCAAAACCTGCACCATTCTTAAATATGCAAAAAACTATTATATACCCGATCACTTAAATGATTTCCATTTAGTTTGTTGCGAAAGTTTAATATCTGATGTGTCCTATTCTTAATTTCAGCACTTATGTCTTTGATATGGTTATGAATTTAGACAAATAATTATCTTCAAGCAAAGTCCGTTACGTAGTAGACAGAGCAGCTATCGTTGCAGGCTTCCTCCTTTTCATAAAAAAAACGCCGGTTCCAAAAACTCTTGGCATAAACCTCGAATAAAATCCGAGCGATTTGATCGTGGAATGTCAAAATGCTATATTTTTATTAATTATGTTAATATCTTATTTAATATATAGTTCTAAACGTGAGAAAATGTACATTAATTGTTAAATTAAAAACGTTAACTCTGAGAAACTTTTGATTTCTATAATTTATGTGAATCATGTTATCTCTGTAGTCCAGTGGTGGGTTGGCGTCGACTATGAGGTTTTATTCTTTGGTCAGGCAAATCAATACATTATTTTAATAAAAACAACGTTTCCTGGGATTGGATAAGTTGGCGACAGGTTTGCCACCTATCACATTTAGTATTACCTGTGGCAAAACGTGGGTGTCCTATTTGCACCTGTTTACTCTTCCGGCATACGGGCGTGAAGAAGAATGCATAAAAATCTATACCGTTCTTCAATATGCAAAAACTATTATCGACATTCCTTACATTTGCATAATTATGCCAAATTGACTAAAAACAAGTTACGTAAAAATGTATTGGATTCAAAATATTCCGCTGTTTATTAACGTTAAGACCGTATTTTCACTTCTGCCACATCACGTGTATACATTTGATACATTGCAAAAGGTTACTGCAAGAATTCAAAACTGTGTGGCAAACGGTCATCTTCATTTAAATGGCAAAGGTGACCAATGTGACAGAATGACCCGCCAAGTGATTCGGCCATTTTGTTTTACGCTAGCGCTCTAGTTAGTAAGCAAATTGTACGTCGGTTATATCATATGCCTAGTTTAATTGGGCCTTGTTAAAGTTAGACCGATGTAAAAATTACACTTACACAACAACAAAACGAAAAACTGTTTATTAAATCTGTTGCATAAGAATAAATTCTTGAGGGGTCCGATTGAGGTGAAGACGTTTGGAGCATTAGTTTCATGTATTCATTTTATTATATTTTCACAATCAAAATGAGTTTTTAAGGATCAGTAGGGTTACTCTTGAATCTCGATTTCATGGAAATTGGAAATTCGAATCGAATAATATGTCACATTAGGTACACAGCACAATATCTATCAGTTTTTGATATTCAATTATTTTAAAAGGTTCGTATTTGATACGCAACAAACATAAAAATAACATTTAGCTAGTAATAAACTAAAACAATTTTTTTAGTATTTGTTGAATTTTTTGTAACTATATTTTCATATTCCGTTAGTATTTTGTTCAAGAGTAGGTACCTAAAATTACAATCCAATTCCAATTTCCAATTTGCATGAAATCGAGATTTAAGAGTAACCCTAGAGAAGCTGCCATAATGTCTGTGTAATCCAATATCCAAGACTGGGGTAATATGTATAGAGCAAGTAATGAACCTCGGAGACTTGTACACTACGGACACCATTTTGTTCTCACGAATAAAGTCATTTTAACGTTTTAAAGGTGCGTTTTTCTTTTATCCCTTTTAATTCACAAGAACGAAATACTGGCTGCAGAGTACACGTGAAGCCTGAAGCCACGTTGCCTCTTTTCGATGTTTATGAGATTTCACTCACATTAACAGACTCACTAAGTCACTAACGCTTAAACTACCATTAAGTCATAATTTTGTGTAGAAAATGTTGAATTCAAAATTAAAGTTTGATAATTGACAACCCTGAGTATGGCCGCAAACAAATGATATTTTAAAGTCGGATTAAGCCTTTACCAAGCTTTGTTATTGGCACCTGTAACCAGGTAGTTGGTAAAACTAAAATAGTCATAAATTCGGAACATATAAAATGATACCAAATAATAGCACGTTTATTATCTAATATCAAATTTAAGTTATAATACAATTCTTCCAATTACTTAACAAAAATATCAAACGCAACAAAATATAGCAAAAGTTTCCAAAATGGTCCCACATAGATTTTATGAACACCCTAGTAGTAGTTTTTGAATTACACTTAATAATAATAGCGGATCACCTCGGAATCTTCGATTTATATTTCGACAATAAAACAATCTAAATCGATTGGCTATTGACAGAGCAATTTTGTGACAAACATACAACGGTGAGAACATACATGAGTCGGTTAATGATGGTTGTAACTGATTTAAAGTAGTATCTCTTATCGTAGACAGCTCATTGACATTAACCGATAGTAACCTGATTGTATAGGCCGAGTGTTAAAACTAAAATACTTATTATGATCTATTAAATCATCATATAAACGTTAAAGAGTTAAAAATGTGTTCTTGAATATTGCCTACACTTATTTATTCAACGCCTTGTAAATTTTCTCTTATGAATATTGAAAGAGAACATCAAATTACCACTTTTAACCATTAGTAATAAAAATAAATTTTAATTAGTAATACGCCAGTGACCTTTTCCAGATTCACTCAATTAAAATATGAATCAAAAGAGAATATACGTAATTACTATGTACTATAACTACGTTTTCATGCTATTTAGGAATCTATTTTTTTTTTATTTATTTCAAACAGTTAAGACGTTATTCTTATAGGTACAGTCTTATTCTGGCGTCTGAGTTATTTGAATCTGTTACAAAATTAAAATCCCAGTCGTTTTTTTTTGTCAGAGGGTAGCCAATTCACTTTCACGGCAGGCTTTAATAAAAAAAGCCATGTTTTTGTTCGCTGTCTTATATCTTGAAAGAGTTGTTGTTTTAAAAGCGGCTTTTATGAAATAGCTAGAAGTTGGTTAACACTAGCAGCAGTATGTTCTCTGAATATGTTAATAAATTTACAGTTCATGTTACACTTAATGAATAAAAAGAACAATACATCATAAGATAGGGGAACCTAATGTACAAGTTTATAAAATTTCAGAGTACTCAAAAATAAAAGCTAACAAAAGTATAACAGCTTAAACATTTTAAAATACGTATTAAAAATTAATGCAGGAATTTTGAAACTGGGTCAAGAAACCGGAATTATGTAATATAGGGGAATGAATTTAGTTAGTTCGTTTATATATATATATACACACACATTAATACATATCTTCACGCGATGTGCTTTAGGGATAGACAGTAAGTAAATTTTAGTTAATGTGGTCAGCAAAAGCTGTTAATTTGGTCAACCAAGTAATAATTTGGCAAGGTTAAATATATTTGAACCTGTTAGAAAAACTCCATTTGAAGAATAAAAAATGGCCATATTTTTGAGGATTTGTGCAGACCGAAAATGACTTTTAAAAATGCTAAAATTATCATGATACAATCTTTTTTGTTTATCCACTCTGTAGTGAACATCGCTTATGTTATTTACAATGCTTTTCTCTTTCCAAAGTAGAAAGTATAAACACATAATCTTTAATATTTGTAATTAAGATAAGTTGAATGAATGTTAAATATTATGCTTGATGCTTAAATATTATTTATTTAGGATGTGATAGAGGTAATATATATTAGTAGGTGATAGGTCTAAACCATTAAAATGTCTGTTTAAAATATTTTTATTGTGTTCAACTTTTGTCGTATTATGTAAATAATATATAGAGGTGGTCACATAGGGTGTGTCTTTGGCTATTTAAAACACAAGATTCGAATTCCAAATCTGCAACGTAAACACACGTCGGTTATGGTATTAAATTTATGTCTCAATTATGACACCGACAAGATGCAAGGCAGTTTGGCGCAACTTTCATATAAAAAAATAAAACAAAATAAGTTTGCTATGTTTTTTATTCGCCCAAATCATATGACACTAGTTGCTTTAGTTTAAAATTATACGGGTTATAATTATTCAAGTAAACTTTATACAAATTCGGGTTTGCTATGTATCTATGGAAGTCCCGCTTCATATTACGTATTATTTATATACTCTTTGATGCAAGGCGTGGTGATTGTTATGGGAAATCACATGCATAACTCTGGCATCATCATATAAGTTTAATACATCCTCATAATAAAACTGTAGAAAAGTTTCACCGTAATAAATAATAGATTTTTTAATTTGTAAATAAAACCTTTTTTAGGATAGTTGGCCCCTTTCTGGGGCCGGCTAAGATCTTTAGTGCATGCTGCCCCGTCTTCCGTAATAATATTTTTTTTTCTTGTTATTTATTTTAAATTCATTTCTTCAGTTTCTTAATATATTATCTTCCCCTTTTTTAATAGTCATTTCCTTCACTAATTTCTCCGTTAATTTCTTTTATAATACGTCACATCCTTGAATTACGATAATTTACACACAAATTATAAAACTAAATTTCTTCATCTTCTTTCACGATGGCGCCAACACTTCCTCGACTATGTATCAAGTATTTTTATTGATCTTTTTTTCCCTGTATGTTTTATATTAAGTAATAATTATATTCTAGTTTTATATTAAGTATTAAACTCATATCTTAATATTTCATTTCTTTTTCTAGTTTTGTCTTTAATCTTCTTTCTTGTTCAGGCCTCTGCCTCTTCTGTCGTGATAAAACACTACAATTGTTGTCTTACACTAGTTTCACATTACTTACAGTATCACATGTACACATCACTAAGTAATATTTACAAGTTAATTCATTTACAAATTATTCATTTTTACATTATATTACACATCTTTATCTCAGTAATTGGAGGGAACCCTCGAAAAGCGCGCCTTCCCTCTTCTTGTTGTTGTTTTTTAATTTTATCCCAGTCGGGGAAAGGCAAAGGATCTGTGTCCATACAGCCACGTCTTCCGTATTAATAAATCTTTTTCTTGTTATAAATTTTCAATTTATGTCTTCCGTATTAGTTCTTTATTTCAGTCATTAGTCACTATGTACACAGTCTTGTCTGGGTCTTGAGTAAAGCGGTGGTTTCGTTACACAAGCTCGTTCACGAGATTTGGCCGCAGCGAGGAAATTCACGATACACTAATTTCTTCATGATTATTTCATTAGTGCACTTTCACTGAACAAAATCAAACTAATTCCCACCTAAATTAACCAATTTTACTCATATTTTACACTAAATTCAATAATTGTGAAAAAAAAATACCACCATCTTCATTCACGATGGCGCCAAAACTCTCCTTCCCTCTTCGACCACTCCCGCCAACCTTTATTTTTAATTTTTAAGTTAATTTGTCCCTTTCTGGAACCGTGTAAGACCTTTTGGCCATGCTGCCACGTCTATCGTATAAATAAATTACTTTTCTTGTTATTTATTTTCAATGTACTTCTACAGTTTTTCATGTCCTTGAATTTCCGATTATTGACACCCAAATTATAAAATTCAAATTCTAAATTATAAATTTGTCTTCTTTCACGATGGCGCTAAAACTTTCACGATTATGTAAGATTTTTTTATTAATCTTTTGTTTTCCCTCTATCTCTTATATTAGTTCTATATAATATGTAAAAAACTCGTATCTTAATATTTCGTTTCTTTTGCTGATTTCGTCTTTAATCTTCTTTCTTGTCCAGGCCTCTGCCTCTTCTGTTGTGATGAAACAAAGAAATCTCAAATTTTTCTTTACTGTTTTATAATAGTAGTTTATTTACAGAATCACACGTATACATCACTAATAACATTTACACGTTGTTACACGTTATACTCATTAATTTATATTTTATTCATTTTTCCTTTTTCTTCTTTTATCTTAGAGATTGGACGGAACCTTCGAAAAGCGCGCCTTCCCCTGTCGATCGTTCCCGCCTACCCACTTTTTTTTATTCAGAAAATTGTTTAGTTGGGGCAAGGTATTGGCAAAGACTTAACTTTAACTATGCTGCCTCTGCTATCGTGAATTACGCGCAAAACTACAGTAAAATTTTCGATACTTGCAGTCTTTGGACACGGCTCTAGTGATGTAAAAATGTATACAGCCCATAAAGTTTAACCCTCCCCGAGGTACCCTCCAAATCAGTACGACAATATATTGTCATGGTCGGTGTGTTAAAATAACAAAGGTTTGTGAGACTCGTACGAGTTCCCGGCAAGTAGTCAGCTTAAGTTAATATCTTGTTAAATTGTAGACTAATCGTTTTCGTAGTCTGTATCTCTAAACTTTTGCATTTAAATTATATAAATAGGCATTGAAAAGATTTTATCGACTCTGTGGTCTAGTGGTCCGGCGTCGGACTTGACTTCTTGAGATTCCCAGGTTCGATCAACAGGTATGTAAAAAAATGTGTATTTTCAATTTTCTAATAAAAATAAAGTTGCCCGGGATTGGATTTGTGCCCAGTTGGCGATAAGCTTGCTACCTATCACATTGTGGGACTTACTTCGGCTAGTCGTGAGTGCCCTAGTTGTGCCTCTACCTAAATGTTCGGGGATATGAGCGTGAAGATACTTCAAGATTTTATTGTACATACGAGCGGTTCTTGTGGCAAGTTTACCTAATTCTAAAAACTAACACCGGAACGGAACGCGGCCACTCTCTATTTAAATCGAACAACTATACTCTTATAACTAATATTTAAATATTTAATCACGATAAATCCTGTCACAAGGAGTCACATTTCATAGTCTGTTTTCTCCGTCAATTGCCCACAGATGCAATATTTGTAGCATTTCAAGCGCTTGCAACAGCAAGGTAATTTGAATGCAATACATAAACAAATCACAGCGACAACTGAAAATTTTGTTGCCAACTTGCCAATCATGGAGTAGTGCAGGTGCAGCGCTCGTGCAGTCGATGCTCCATTTTCGAAAATGAATAGCTTCTCGGCTCAAGACATGTCTATGTAAGACCGCCAATTAAAACCGTCGCATTGTCGTCGAGAACGTATCGCGACTGGAAATCACCGTCAGCAACATGGACCTTGCAGAAACGTATCGCTTCAGTCGTTACTACCATTAACATTAAGTGCTACCTTTAATTAATTGTGTGTATTGTTCTAGAAAAAGGCTTCGCTTTAAACTAAAAATCATATAACCCTTGCTTGGAAACTCTGAATTATCTGGATATGAAGAAATATTAGCGAAAAGAAAAAAGTAACAAAAGAAAATTGAAAAGTAGACTGCGATCTATTTAGGCGTTCAGGCAAATTAAATTACATAATTTAAAACCACACGAGTACATATAAATATCTAATCATCTTGAGGATGTTTGTAATATATATTTACAATTTAAAAAAATATTTTTATTTAATTTTAATAGAAATCGAACCCGCAAGCTTTGTATTCATCTTCCTCAAAGATTACTGTTAAAAAGGCAACTGTGAGATTTTTTCTGTCGTTTATCCACATATCAGGAATCATTCACTCATTCATATAGCAGTCATTTTATCCATAAACATTCATTGAGTTTTCGTGGATAAATAACAGTTTTTATATTATGTGGTACTTTTATATAAAGTACTATAATATACTTTATATAAGTTATCATACATTAATACATTATTATATTAAATATCTACTACAATCCTTAATAAGTTTTCAGACATAAATAAACGGTTCTATATCACGTGACATTTTTTTATACCAAATACATATTATCAGCACTTATTAAGTTTACATACATGAATAAACTGTTTTAGAATTTATCAAATACCTATTATAAACACTGTGATACATTTTTGTACCAAAAAACTATAAATACTTAATAAGTTTTCATACAGAAATAAACGGTTTTAGATTTGGTGATACATTTTTGTACTAAATAAACACAATACAATTTGTAGATATCATTTGATCGCTAGATAATTGGAGCGTTGTTATTCCGATTGAGGTCACTGGGGTCTACCTTAATTTAGATATAAAGATAGCAGACCAAAACAAGTGGCCGCGATAATTTAGAAAGAATTTGTAAGCTCTTAAGTAATTAAGGTACAAGTATTCAATGTTATCGACATTACAAAATATTTGTACCTATTTAAAAACATAAAATCTTACTTCTTATAATATAAATAAAGTACTTATATGATGAAAATATAAGTCGATTTTTTTTTTATTAAGTAGTCTACACACGCTAATACGATATTTCCTTCTTTAAAATAAGAAATTCAGCAATATGTTTATTTTTCCCCTTTAAAATAATATATAGGTTGTTTATGTTTCTTCATACTATTAACTATTCACACTTTTAGGTCTCTAAATCTTGTTTTTGGTTTGGTTATTACTTACTTAATTACTATATAAGGATATGAATATATATTTCAAAATGTTTAAGTTAATTATTTATTTACTAGTCACAGAATAAGTATGAGTAGTACTAGTTATCGTGAGTCTTAGGTCGAAATTTGTTGATATTTCAGCCTAGTTACATAGTCCCATCGTGGCTACGGCCTATGCAACTAGGCCGAAATATCGACAAATAAAATAAAAATGTATTGTGAGTATCAACTATAAATAATCAGAAAATTCTATTTACAAGTTTTGTATATACATTTATTTGCTTTTGTGTTTAATATGTGCGATGTGAAGATATTATGTGTGTGTTTTTTATGGTCCAATTCATGCATATTTTTTATATCATTACACACATTGAAAAAGGCTTATATAAGGCTACACGAACAACCCACCTTACTTAAAATCTCATGTTTGTCGAACAAAATTAAAATTTAAGAAATTAGTTGAAGACTCATATAGCGCTGAGTTTAGCTAAAAAAAGCTACTGGTTTTAACATAAGACTCTTCAAGAGGTACGCCGCCTGAATCCACGTAAACTGCGTAGTGAAACCCGTACTATAGTGAGGTATACTTAATATTTAGTTGCAAACACATTTATTGTAGTACTAATAAATAAGACAATTTATCTGTGCCATAACTGCTGATTGAAGTTTAAACAAATTGCTATAACTTTCATTATTTCTAAGAACTATACAAGTGTTAAGTTTTAACGAAACCGCTACAAGTTATAATATTTTGAAATGACTCCAAAATGAGGTTCTAAAAACATGTGTATTTGATTATGATTTTACGACTTTTGTGACAATTATGATTAGATTTTAGCATGATTTTCATAACATTGTCACCATTCAGATGTGGGATCAAAATCCAAGAAGTGGTTTTTGAGTTATACCTACTATAATACATGCTTTGCTAAACTTTAAAAATTAAAATTGAAGTTGATTTTCTGCAGTTTTCCCGCTTTTAATTATTAAAAAAATAAATTTATGATCATTCTTATAAATGCGAACACAAAAACTTATGGGTACATTCATGTGTATTTTTTATGTTTTTAGTTTGCCAGAATAAGAATGAATTTTTGAATGATTTTCATAACATGACGTCATGATACAAATGTAGGTCCTATACAAATATCAAAAACCAACAAATGTTTTTTTAGTTATACCTGCTTTACATAAATGCTACAATGTATGTTTTTTGTTTATAAAATTGAAGTTGGGTTTTTGCAGTTTTACGCGGTTAATTAAAATTGAAATTTATGAACGAACTTATAAAGGTAACCACAAAAAAACTATGAATACATTTAAAGAGTGAAAATGTGCTTAAAACACTCATTACGTAGAGGCAGAGTCGTTTACATAAACCACTAAGCTCCATAAAGCAAATAAAGAAGTTAGTGACTATAAATAATAATTATCTTAATGTTTCATATCAGATCTGACACAATCCAACTGTTATGATCCAATTTCTTGACGGAGGCGCCGCGTAGTGCTGCAGCGGTAGCTCTGACGCAACACTCATTAACCCACATGCGCCGGTGTTGCTATCAAAATTACATCCCTTGTTCTTAGCAAAAAATTCTTTAAGATTTCCAAACAGCCGTTATTAAGCGACTCCAAAAAAGGAGGTTATCAATTCGACTGTGTGTTTTCTTTAATTTTTTTTTGTATGTTTGTTACGCTATTATTCGGCGAATAGGTAATCGATTTTGATGATTCTTTTACAAAAAGATAGGTCATGATTTCGTGGTGGTTCCCTATTAGTTTTATCATGATTCGACTAGTGGTTTATTAGTTATGCTTAATAGTGCATTACTAAGTGTAACTCAATAGTTACTGTTATATGTAACTATTGAGTTATATGTTAATAAAATTTCTGTGCGAACATTACGAAAACATTTTCAATCTTTCGAAAAAATAATTGTCAAATCGCAACGTATCCAATGAACTAGTTGGAGTCGGTTTTTACAATTTCGTCCAATCAATTATTTTTCGACGGAAATACGTCCTGAAAATTACTTGCCAATGTGATAATAACATAATTTAATAACGGTAAAACTGGGAAACTGACTTCAAATAGTAAACTGTGGTGTCATCTAAGTAGACGATTTTTTTTTATTTTCCTCGATATTTTCTGGAATTCCATATCTAGATCTAGACTTAGTAGCAATAGGACCACCTCAAAAATACGCACTTCCAAACACAACAAGATTTTTTTTAAATCGGATCACAAATGCCAGAGAAATCGCTTACTATATATAAAAAGTAGGAGTAAAACATAAAACTTCCTCCTTTTTGGAATAGGCTGAATGGCCTTTCTTCCGTTACGGTAGTGGCAGTGTATGGCGTTATCATGGTCCATTCCTCAGGTTAGGGTAGCCGGTAGATTTGCACAATTGGCCTAACCGCGCACCTACAACATCAATGGTGTCTATAGGCTGCGTTATATCTTACCATCAGAAGAGCCATGTGCTTTTTGGCACTTTATCTTAGCACATATAAAACATGATATATTCAACATTCCCTATACAAAAGTAACAACACTTATTCTTGCAAACTTAATTATTCAATTTACCAAGTTTGCATTCATAATTTCGAATACATAAATATATATTCCATGTTTTTGCGAAAAAAAGGAATTTAATTGTTTCGTTATTTAAAAACTGAAAACTGTTATAATGAGATGTTTTAATACTTACTGACATCAGTGAATTAATTATTATAACAGGCGTTAATGAAGTCAAAGCCTGGTGGTATTTATAAAACGGAATTTAAGTCAGATATAACCTAGACTTACTAATTATGTCAGATTATTCCAACTATGTTATATCAATATTGATGAACTCTACGTTGTCCTACTTTATTAACAATATTTTATAATAAGATAACTAATATTAACAATAATTTTAATTAGATGTTTTAAATCTCTCTGTTATTAGTCAATTCATTAATATAATCATTAATTAAGTCAAAGCAAGGCGGAACTATAAAACGGAATTTAAGTGAGATAGGTATCACCAGTTTGACGCAACTTTCATATAAAAAAATAAGTTTGCTATGTTTTTTATTCGCCCAAATCATATGACACTAGTTGCTTTATATCTGAATGCCTTTAGACTTAGTTTCAAATTATACGGGTTATACTTTTTCAAGTAAACTTTATACAAATTCGGGTTTGCTATATATCTATGGAAGTCCCGCCTCTTACTACGTAGTATTTATATACTCTTTGGGTATCACCTAAACTTGTTAATTGTGTCAGATTATTCCAACTATGTTATATCAATATTGACGAATTCTACTTTGTGCTACTTTAAACATTAAGTACGATCATTAGTTCACGCCGAGTATACACAATTTAGTTTTAAACCCATTGGTGATGCAACGACATAAAGTAGTGATTGAATTTAGAATTTTATGAGCCTCAGTCCAATGTTTCTTGCGAGACTGAGCGGATTAATTTAAAAGCTACGAGTATATTGCTAGCAACAAAACGAAAATTACTGCGTACCTAATAATGAAAAGCGCAATTTCAGTGTGGGCCAATAATAAACGAAATTTTTATGTCTGTTTTACATATTTGACAAATATTTATCTATTTATTATCTAGTCATTTGTATGTTAATTATATTATAGAATGTCTATTGTATTGATAAAAAACTGGTTTCAACTGGTTTGGTGTGGCCAAGATTCCGATCCGCTAGTAATTTAAATCTTGTGAAGTTTTTAAAAATATAATTATGTGTGTTTTTTTCTACATTAAATTTTTTCATTATCTGTGTCTTGCATAAATGGTCATTAATAAAAATATTAAAAACTGTAAACGGTATTAATAAACAAAAAAGATGCGATAAAACAAATCTCAATAGACAGTATCGTTTCACAAACTTGTTTTATTTAAAACAATGCATAAAAACATTAGAATTACTGCGAATATGTTTATGATGAATCTGGTTATCAGGGTATATTTATGCTGTTTAGATTACGGTATACCTTAAAGTACATATATATTTATAATATTTATATTACTTATTACGTATTAGTACTTATTACTTATCAGTAGTACTTCTTACTAATAAGATTACTAATAAAATACTTAGTTTTTAATTAGCTGTTTGATGTATTATGTATTATTATTATATTATTTCATTTTTTTAACGTTTTAGTTTATCCTTATTGTAACATTTTTCATTGTTTTTTTGTGTGTTATCGTTGTACAATAAAGAGTTAAAATTATTACTATTAGGAATTTTCTTATACTAAAACAGGTTCCAATTTTAATTATGTAATAATAATCCTCATAAAGTTTTGTGTTTAAGCATTTAAGCTCTTACTATTTCAAGTCTATAAAACTAAATCGAATTACTCAAATGAACATTTTAGTGCCTTCTTAGTGGAAATATTAAACTGGATTATACAAATCTAGTTCATCATAGAAACATGTTTCCCGAGGTTGCGTTTGCGAAAACAAAATAGGTTTTTGCAGGAGTTCGTTTAGATATCAAGATAAAAAGCCTATGCCAATCTCCAACCTTAAAAAAGACAAACAAACACACTTTCTCATTTGTAATATACATGTTTATCAGTAGTGGGATAACTTTTATTTTTATTTATTCCTGATACAATTTATTTACAAACACTTGTACCAGGGCCTTGTATCAGGGTTATAAATCATGCCCTGATGATGCTTGCATAGCGGAACCGGTTGGCTAACCTGTAAAAATAAAAAGTAAAAATATATTGTGGAAAGTACAAGTGTTTGTAAATAAATTGTATCAAGAATGGAATTCCACCAAGCACCGACGACAAGAAGTATAGTAACTTTATTTATTCTGTTAGTCGTTTGTGGGAAAATTCCATTTTGAGTATACATTAACTATATAAATAAACTTTTTAGTTTTTATTAGTAAGTAGTAGGAGTTAGGAGTAGAGTAAAGATTACAATTAAAATAAAAAAATGTATGTAAAATCTATTTAATTTTTTATATGCCACTTGACTGAATAGATTTTAGAGTTCTAAGCCGTAACTTGGGGGTAATAATATCATAAGTTATTACCAAAAATATTTATTACCCACAACTACAGAAATAAATGAATTGTATTTTTTATAGCATGATTTCGGTATTCATTTGCGTCCATTCGTATTTTTAAGCATATCTGAAATACATTTTGAGTTGGCGGGAACTCTAGTATGAATTTTTTTGAATGTTTTTACGGTATTGAGATATGACAACCCCATCGCACGCTAATGGTTACTGAATACTTGATTTTCAGTCAGTAGGTGGTGCAGCAACACGCTGGATGTGGTAGCTCTACCTTACGGCTTAGTTTCCTGGATCTATAGACTGGATCTTCTTAGTGTGTGGCAGCGATTTCGATCCGGTAGTAGTTTTACTCTAGTACCTTTGACTAATCTTGAGTAGTCTGGTTGTATTTGTGTCTACCTCTTTGAGGATACGATTACGAATACGGTGATATCTAGTTTATAGAAATATTGAAACGCACAAATACCAATTGTATAGTCAATATGAATATTTTTTTCTGATTTTCATTCTGATTCATTTAGATATAGTCTTAACGTCAAGTTAGAGAGTAAGGTAGCCGGTAGACTTGCACATGTCGCCAATGCCTCATCTTTAGATAGCTATGCACTAGTAATATCTATGGTGTCTATAGGAGATCTCTTACCACCAGGAGAGCCGCTTGTTCGCTATCTTATGACATAAAAAGCAAGTAAATAATATTGGCTGTAATATATTAACACGTTATAACTGTATCGCCTGACAGGTAACACTACACCGCGTGTTTCGGTCTGCAGGTTTGCTCCAATTCGACGTGTCATTTGACAAACCTTTCTCGTTTTACAAGTACTCAAGTACTTGTAAGGTGGTTTGGTAAAGATAATTAAACATTATCAGAAATATTATTGTACTTGAAGTTCTTAACGGAATATGTGTATTTTCTGGGTAACAACAACTATATAGAATAAGAGTGGATCTACATTTTTTTTAACATTATCAGAAATATTATTCTACTTGAAGTTCTTAACGGAATATGTATATTTTCTGGGTAACAACAACTATAAAGAATAAGAGTGGATCTACATTTATTTTTTATTTTTTTTAACATTGTCATAAATATTATTTTACTCAATTGAAATTCTGAACAGAAAATGTATATTTTCTGGGTAGCAACATACATACGGAATAAGAATGGCTCTATACTTGCTATTACTTTTAAGTCAAACGATTTGTTTTTTTTAGTATTTACCAAACACTAATTAAATATATGTGCTCCTAGGTTTGGCTTCCTGACACTTATAAAAAAACCTTTAGGAAGTAATCCTCAATTAACTATGGTAATATTTTAATACAGAAGTTGAAACGACACAATCCTCAAACTACTTATACTAATTTAGGAAATTTTGCTATGTTATTATTATATATTTTTATTACATGTTACAAATTTAAACATAAATGTGAAACTTGAATGTCTTTTCTTTATATTTGTTACAATCTCTATGACTGGAGCATGCACGGTGACCAGTGCTTCATAAAATATCAATCCGTTCAGTCAGCCATAATTAGGCTTACCAACTTAATAATACGAATTCGCAGGAAATAATGGTTCCAAACGCGGGACATGGTTTTAAAAAGCGGGATCCAAAAACTTACAAGTAGTAAAATCAAAGTGATTAATGTTAGTATACAATAAAATCGAAAACTATTAAAAAAAGTGTCTTCATGTCCATATCCTAGAAGATTTAGTCGAAGACACTAAAACCCACAAGTGATAGAAAGCCTGTCGCCAAACGGGTAAATATACGATCCCGACAACGTTGTTTTTATTAGAAAATTGAAAAAAAACACAATTTCTTGATGTTGCCCGATCCGGGATCAAACCTGGCACCTCATGGAGTCAAGTCATATATCGAACCGCTAGACCATAAGGGACACCAATATTTATTTATATAATAAATCGTATACGGGTAGTATTAGCTATTCATGAAAATGATTTTCCTATAGCCAACCAGGCACATATCCAATCCCGGCAACGTTTTTATTAGAAAATTGAAAAAAAAGACACAATTGTTTTATGTCACCTGACCCGGGGATTAAAACCGGGACCCCAAGTCATCGAATCTTTAACTAGCCTACAAAGGCGACCTATTTTTGTTTAAATAACTAGCTGTTGCCTTTTTACACAGAAACCCGTTGTGTGATCAGGATTAAAAGTATATTTAAAATATATATTAAAAGTAGCCTATATGTTAATCCAGGTCACAATCTTTTTGTGTTCCGAATTTCAGACAAATCCGTTCAGCCATTCGTGCGTGAAAGAGTAACAAACACACACACATCCTTACAAATTTTCGAATTTATGGATAAGATAAATCATATATGAGTAACACCAGCTATGATTCATGAAAATGTTTTGAATCGAAATAATTTTAAATTACGCAGACAAACCCAAGTAAATGTTTGTAAGATAAAAGTATCTTTACGCCCATATCCCCGAAGAGGTAGGCAGAGGCACAACCAGGGCACCCACGACTAACCGAAGACACTAAGTCCCACAATGTGATAGGTGGCAAGCCTATCGCCAACCGGGCACAGTTCCAATCCCGACCAACATTTTTTTTATTGGAAATTGGGAAAATGCATTTTTTTTTGTTGGCCGACCCGGGAATCGAACCCGGGACCTCATGCAGTCAAGTCCAACACCCGGGCCGCTACACCACAGAGGCGATGTTTGTAAGATTTTACCACAAAATGACTACATATTTCGAGATTCGTAAAATAGTATTACATACTAATAGTTACACATAAGCAATGTTCAGT
>NJDC01011496.1:4831-20422 GCA_002245475.1 Calephelis virginiensis | reverse complement strand
AGACTGATGACAGGTCTGACTGGTTTATTTGGCCTGATTCAGAAAATTACCATCGTGTCTAGCAATGAGGTAACCTTTATAAGGATAAACGTATAAATATCCCACAGTAAATCCCCATTTTTGCGTGATCATCGCATCAAGCTTGAAAGGGTCGGTCGTAAAATTGCAGGGAACATGGGAAAAAATGCTTTTAATCCATACAAACTGTTAACAGCTGTTAATGTCAACTGTTACTAAATTCGCCAGGTTGGGTAGTTACTTAATAAAATAAAAGTGATTACAAATCAATAAATTAATTAGTATTACCCATGTACTATGCAGTCCAAATGGGACTGCTACAACAATCTGTTTGAGTGGAATTGAAAGTATTGGCGTAAAAATTAGAAAGGCTAACTAGGCTAGGAAGTCAGAATGACAGATAAAAGATTAACAATACAGATATACATTACAATTGTGGATCGATATAGGTAGCAGAGGAGACCTAGAAAGATATTCCAAGATCAAATTGATTAGTTTTAATCCAAGGGTGGTGTCAAGAATATTTGAAACCGGCGTGTTTGCGTTGTTTGCGGCGTATGAAAAGATTAATTAAAGTAGAGGGCGCTAGGCAAGTCTGTAAGCTTTGTGACATTTGGCACCTGATACTCTCTGCCTACAATATAAGAGAGTTGGCCTGAAGATATGTAAATAAGTAAGTAAAGTAAGCAAATTAAATATTTGAATAAAAATGGAGGTTACCTGTATTATTTCGTTATGTTTGTTTAAAAGAGATAATAAAGCAAACATGACTGCCCTTTATCCCCCAGAGTACGCGAGGTAACCCAGGCGTCTATGATAATGTTACATAAAGTTTCCATGACAAGAAAGTCCAAGCGGGGATTCTTCCTTAAAGAAGAGGGCTGGAAACTTTCACTATCCTAACAAAAAAGTTCTATGATTCTGGTTCAAGTTGGTTTTCATCATTGAAGAAACTGAATCATTAGATCTTTTCTCTAGCAGGCGATGGAGGAAGTCAAAATGTGTCGCCGGCACAATCAGCATAAGAAAGACTAAAAAGTGGTATTGTACTAAGCTAGAAACCTATTAAATCTTGCTTTAGATATGATTCATATGTATTTTTACGAAAACACTTCTTTAGAATAACTGCGGCTTCACGCAGACCGCGCATTGTAAGTTGTAAATTATAATAATAAATTTTAAGTTTTGATCAAGGAATTTTGGAAATCGTTAGAGGAAGGCGTTACTTTGCGGAATTCCATACTTAAATCCAAATAAAATTCTTTAGTTATGCAATTTCCTGCCAAAAAATGTATACGTATTATAGCGTGACAAAACAGGCAAAATAGTGCGCTATGAATGAATTGGACTTACCGGAAAATAAAGCTCCCAAATATATCCAGCTCCACAGAACACACACCACTAAACTGTTTTATTAGCACCAACAATACACTCACTAGTAAAGACTCAACGTACGTTTCGCTTCGTAACCGAAGCATCATCAGGAGAATTTGACTGCACTCCATGAAGGTCAATTTTTTACCTAAATGTAAATACCACTGAAGTTAATAAAAGCGTCTTAAAAACAATGCCACCTAGTATAGTCATTGACTGTGGAATTGCGGATTGTGGATTGTGGAATTTCTACCATTGTGGAAAAAAGTACTATCGGCAAAACGTGGATGCCCTCGTTATACCTATGTTTACCCATGAGCGTACTACTGGCGTTAATAAACTTACTTAGTTTTTTTATTTGTTACAGAGATTAGCATTGATAATATCTCATGGATACATTTTGTTCATCACAGTCCTTACACTTGCTCCATGTGTTGTGGCTGAAGCTATTTCAACAACTTTGCAGGAAACTAAAACATTTTTGGTCCAGCAAAGTTTAAGACAAGGTATATATGCCGTATATGTTATGACTTAAATTTGTTACACATACACACACATAAAACCACACATTCACACGAACACACACAGATACACAGATACCTCAAACTTATAATTATAACAATTTATAACTAGAATAATTGTAGTGGTATTTTTAACCGACACGAAAAAAGGAGCAGATTCTCAATTCCACCGAAAGTTTTTTATGTTTATTACGCGATTGCTCCAACCAATTTGGATGGCTCATTTTTAGAAAGAGAGATCTGACTAGAGAATTGAATTACTTGGAAGATGTTGATAAAATGTATATGAGATCATTTCAGTACGATTTCTTATTTTTCGAAAAAAAGAAATATTAAACTACGACATGGCTTCTAACGAAATGGTTGGAATATGTTTTTGCAGTTGCATTTAATTATGGGGTATCCAGTGACATATAACTTGCTACTCACAATATGTATAGTAGGTACAACTAACCTATGCTTGCTACCACAGCATTGCAATATCATAGATGCTTGACCTCCTCGGGTGAGTCTGATTCGTGTTTAGCCACTTTAGTTATACTTTCCTGAATCGATAACATTGCCTCGCCGATTTTATATAAGAGTTAATGTACACGTACGACAACCACGCCACATTACAGCACCAGAATATGGTTAAGCAACTAGCAGCGTTTTGTTAGTATAGGACATCCTTTATAACTTCAAAGTTCCGAGTCATGCCCAGTTAATTGATGTGTGTTTTCAAAATCAATGTAATTCGCGGAGAAGATTTTTTTTATTATTCCAGTAAATATATAAAACTACAAAGTTCATCATGGGCAAAACATTAACAGAACAAAATTCCTCTGGATTGGTGTTGGAGTTGAGAATGTGTTTTCAATTTTCTAATAAAAACAAAGCAAGTCCGCATTGGAGCAGTACCTGGATGGAGATAGGTTTGCCATGTATATCGCTAAACGTTGCAGGTATAAGGTCGTAAATATACGTATCATAGTTTTTTTTTATTTGTAGGTATTAAAAGCAAAGAGAAACAAGCTCTGAGAAGTTTCGTCAATCTTATTTCGATGCAACCAGTTTGTTTTAAGTTATTCGGCGTTTACCGACTTGGAGCCGGCTTTATTGTTCACGTTCTTCATCTTTGCGTGACTTATACTATATTTATATTACAGTCCGCTAAATATAAACTATTTTAAAGCTATACGTAGATAT
The DNA here is from genome assembly GCA_002245475.1 of Calephelis virginiensis. Taxonomy (NCBI): domain Eukaryota; kingdom Metazoa; phylum Arthropoda; class Insecta; order Lepidoptera; family Riodinidae; genus Calephelis; species Calephelis virginiensis. Next base: position 17,321 of record NJDC01011496.1, on the reverse strand, counting down.
GCGGATATGGATAAATGTACGTATCTAGTGAGACCTAGTTTGATATTCCGATAGCGATCGATTGCTCAAGGTTTTCTCCGCGGGTAGTGTCAAGCCTCCGAAACTGGCGTGTTTTGCATGAAAAGGATAATGAATGTAGAGGAATCTTGGTTGGTTTGTACCTCGTAAGGGATTTGGTCGGAAGATATATATGTATTTGTATGTATAACATAAAACAATTTTGCAATTCACAAATACATATTATCATCCATGGGCAATCCAATACACCGAACTTCAGTATTCCTTGGGAAGGACAGCAATTTTCACATTTTTCTCTAGTCATATTTTTTCTATCTTGTATGTTTTGTTTCATAATGTACAATGATGAATAAATAAATAAAATATTACAAAAAACATTTTTTTGTCATAAGATGGTGAATGAAAAAACGGCTCTCATGATGAAAAGACAATAGTGGCCTATATACATCAGATGTTTACGTTACTGTCTAGTGGCCGGGCTGTTAGGCCCTTTGTGAAAGTAGACGGTAGACTTTTACTGTAGATATTTCACAGCGAGTCGCCCGGATTATTATCACCACCTTACCTATTCATGCCCCATAATGTCAATGCTTGCCGTTGACGTGTTCTGGTTCGGAGGATAAGGTAGCCATAAATTTACTTTTGTTCGAAGCCTAACATCCCGGCCTCATGTTTGCAATGTCCCATTTCCACCTTTGGTGTCTCTAGGCGACGTGAATTTCTTGTCATCAGAAAATCCGTCTGCTTGTTTGCCTTCCAATATCATAAAAAATATGCTTTCTAGATCGAAACATGCCACTGTCATTATTACGCCAAAAATAAATACCAATTGCGTTATAATTAAATTTTGTAAAGTAAGTCTTGGTTGGATCTTTACCCGGCCAGTTGCTTCACATAACTCGACCATCATTAGTCTTTTTGATAATGACACATGCTCTTCTCTTATGCAAAAAAATCTTCGTAAGCTTAAGATTATTTCTTTGATAAAACTTAGAAATCCTGTTTATTGAATATAGTTAAATACTAATGGTAAACGAATCCAAACGATAATGTATACATTCTACACTTCAACAACGTTTATGGAATTGAAAATCTTATCTTTGACATATCGAGTGAAGTTCAGGTTCGTAACCGAGTGTACGGGAAGTGTTTCGCTTGTGAGTCTGGGTCCGCTAAGTATATAGACCATCTGCCTCTCTGCCAGGCACCACGTAAGAGACGAGCATAGTAAATAGGTAATTTACATAGCCAACAAGACCACTGATAGTAGAATGTCAGGTTAGGGATCGACTGCTTTACTTATTCCTGCCACCAATGACTCTGTTACGTCCGGAGTGTAGGGTAGCCAGTACTTACACAATTGGTCTACCATTCCGGCCACTGGACAGCAACCTACCTATAACATCTATGGTAATCACCTGGCATATATCACAGGTATGTGGGGGGGTGTGTGGCTCAATACCAAATGCTAAATTTTACCTTCGGACGTCACGACAGAGCTTAAAGCTGCATGTCTATACCTTGATCAGAGGCGATCTTCTGCCGTGCGATTCCTAAGACTTTGCTTATGTGTTATACGAACACTTTTATGGGATTAATTACTTGCGGCGGTATTTTCAAATGGATATGACTTAAGGATCTTCAAGAAAAGAGAGTACTAATTTCTAAAAAGTCAACAACGCTTCTTTGATTGATTGACTCCTGGTGTCGTGGATATGCGTGGACATCGGTGATAGTATTTACTATGATTACCTACTAGCGGCCAATAGCGGGTTTGGCCGCGTTCCAATTTATATATTTTGTATAACTTGTTACAATTGAACAGGTTTCAAAGTATCCTTTATCCGTCTCCTGATTCTAAGCTACCTGACTATAAATTTTCAAGCAAACGATTTTAGCTATGTGTATTTTCTTGTTTTTGGCGCAAAAGTTGAGAAGCCAATAAAGCATCAAGTTTGCATGTTATGCAATAGGTTTAATTAGTATTTAATAGAAATAAATGTTAAGGCCTATGCCTTCTAATATATTCCCATAGCAGAACAAGGGCATAATTGTTTGCGTATTGTTATTGAACAGGGCACTTATTCTGACTTAGACTTAGAAATAGGCTAAGAAACAATTTACTTTAATTAAGAGTTAGCCTCAGATTACTAAAAAAGTATAGACAAAGTCACCACATACAATTGCAAACGAAGATATGAAGATATCTTGTTGCTATGTGTGCGTGAAGTAGTGTAAACACATGGTATGAAGAAGCACACATGCAAAGGAAAAGGGTTGCAAGTGTTGACGCTGAAGTCACCTAATTTTCGCAATTATGCCATACAAAAATAAATATGTATGCATTACCCATATATTAAATTATAAGTAATCCATTTTTCTTATTGATCGAAAACGTACAAAAATACATGAATTGAGAACACCTTTGTTTATTGTAAGTGGAACACTTTATATAATACAGTCGTTATATTTTCATTTCTTAAACTAATTTCTTTACGATAACATCAGTTTAAATATTGTTATTATTCATTTTGATGGACTAAATAAGTAGTTATTCTTGTGGCTTACAATTCACACATATTAGTAATATATTGTTATTCTCTACACCTACAGTTTTAATAAACAATAAAATATCTTGTTAATTTTGGAAAAAGCTCTACGCTTAAACTTATCAATGTCTTACAAAATTCATCCCATATTTTCTCAAATCAAATTTTTATCTATACCATTGTTGTTAGTAGGCGTTAATAGACTTCTGTTTGAAAAAAGAACAAAGTTAATTTACGGCTCTATTAGTATATCTTTTTCAATTATTCTGTTTCTTTTACGTCTATGGAATAATAACGGTAATATGTCCTTGGTGACACTTTGGAGGTTTTCATTTAGTTTTGAATATATCTGTGTTGTTATAGCTAATACATTCAACGGAGAAAAAACAATAAAAAATCTAAGCAAAAAATTAATAAAATTTGAAAAGTTAGTTAAAGAAGTAAACGATTTGGATATAATTGTAAGAACGTTAATAATCTTAGTAGTTACTATAGTTTGGAGAACGTATACTGTATATTACATATTGACTTCCCAAACTATGGTTGATGTTTCTGCCCTTCCAATAGTATGTGCTAGTCAAATACCCACAACATGTATAGAAATTGAGTCAATTTGGAGATTATTTTTAGTTTTAATCATACAAAATAGATTGGAAAGCTTAAGAAAAAGTATAAGGAAAATTTATAATACTGAATGGTACGAAAATGTTTCATCTTTTCAAGCAGTGAACGAAAAAGACTTCGTCAAAATAACAGAATGTTATAAAGTTTTAACAGATATGTTAGTTGATGTATCAACTTGTATCCAGGTATCTGTATTTCATTTTTTTCAATTTTAACTCGTTCATTTCTAGGTCATAAATAGCTATGTGGAAATTATGGTCATTGACGTGTGTAAAGGGCATGTTCCATTGGTTCGGTCAAGAGGAAATGATGGCAGATAAAAGGTTGACAAAACAGATATATCATTGGGAGACCTAGGGTCCTTTCCACGATCAAATTGTTAATAGTTTTACCGAGGGTGGTGTCAAGAGCTTCTAAAATCGGCGTGATTGTATGAAAAGAGTAATGGATGTAGAAGAAACTAGGCAGGCTTGCCGAGATAGTAACATTTGACACTAGGTAATCCCTACCTAACCCCCATAGAGAAAATTTACTAGAAATGATCTTGCACCAAAGTAAGCTAAATTATTTTTTTTATTAAATATTGGCCGGCTTCTTAAGTTTTGTTTGTTTTAAAGAGTAAATAAAGCAAGCACGATTGCCTTGTATTCGGGGATATTATAGCAAGGCAGCAAGAAAAATATTTAGTGTAATAATAATACACAAATATTTTAAGAAAAATGAAATGAAACCAAACAAGGCGTTAATGATTGACATATTATCTCTTATCTACTCTACTACGGAAAACACTCAATGGAAAAAAAAGTAGCTTACGATCTTTCTTATAACATAAAATATCATCCAGCCAATATGTGTTCTGCTGCTTCATCTGAATCGCAGTTGGGCTGCAGTCAGATATCAAAATTCTAAAAATGTCTTCTACTGCCCATTTCATTCGCCTGGACCTTAAGTTTTAAATATTTCCAATCTAAAGAATTAGCTTATCTCCAGTTTCTCCAGTGTAGAAAAAAATGAAACCATTATTTTTAAAATTGTATTATGTTCTCTTCCTGTATATATTTGTTGCAGATGTCAGCTAGACTGTTGACAGATCTATCTGGTTTTTTTCTCATGATCCAGAAGATTATGACAACTTCTAGCAGCAAGGTAATTACTTTAAAAATACGAAGTGTTAAACTACTAATAAACACCTGTGAACAAATAAGCCGAATCGTTCAAAAAAATTGTAAGATAATTAATTATTTGATTAAATAAGGGTAGAGATTGCCTGCATTCTTTTGCTCTGCTTGCCTCTTAATAGTTAATAAAACGAGCTCATTACCCTCTCTCCTCTCCCCAAAACTTACGCATTATAACCCTGGTATCCTCGATAGGGTTACGTATTCTCTCCAGAACATGGAAGTCCAGGACGAGATTTTCTCCAAAGGGAAGGAAAGGTGAGCCATCGGGAGCTGCTCTGACGAAATATGCTACTGCTTCGAGTTGGGTTTTTCGTGGAAGTCTCTTATATTATATTCTTCGGCTTGCCGATTTTCGGAACATACCGCTGCATTCAGACTAGGCAGCTTAGCATTATCCCCGTGTGATTGTCTCCACAAGTGCAATAATTATGATTTTATTAATTTTGATATTATTAATTATGATTTGATATTAGTTAAAAGTGTCTACAATGCATTTTCGATTTAATAATGATTTATATACATTTTTTATTTATTTCATTAGAAATAGTAAATTAACATTTGTATTTCAAATTTCAGTTTAACAATTGTATTTTTTTAAATTATCGACTGTTATTAAAAATGGTCATTCTTATTTTAAAGTTCAAAATAATGTTTTCTTGACAGAAGTTAAAAAGGGTTTTTATTGTTCTTGGAAATAGTAATATCAAAGATGAATAATAAACCCTACTTAAATTAGCCAAACAAAGCATGGCAAGATTTAATGTATGGATCCTACATCAAATAAAAGCGGCCAAGTGTGAGTTGGACTTATCCATGAGGAGTTCCGTGGTAGTAATCGTAATATTAAAGTTCCTATAGTTCATTTCATTTCATTTCATATACTCTATACAGCGGTTGCAGATTTCGTCACTTTGCTAAATATTGACGGCAATTTTTATACATTATTAATTTATTAAAATTGATTAAAATTCTGATGCTTAACGGTTGCGCGATTCTAAACTATACAGCAGCATCTCTAAGCTGTGAAGTACAATTGTTTCAAGTGTTTGTGTTACAGTGCAATAATTCGACAATCTGAATAATTAAATCCTTTCAGTATCGAGCGGTGGGATAGCCAAAATGCAATAATTCAGACCAAATCGACTAGTGACGTGTTACTGAGTTAAAAGAATTATATGTACTCTTGAACACAGAGGACAAAGTTGTATTTCTCCTAAACTACTCTTTGAACGTTTTCTCCTTTTTTAAATATTTAAATCGCACTGAATGTTAGGTGTCGCGCATAGATTGGCATCTGGAATATTCTAAGTATTGTTGTAATAGAATTTCGGATGTTGAGAGAAATCAGTACTATAATAAAAAAAAAGGTTTTTGTATTCCATTTTCATGTCAAATCTACTATAACAAATTTATGGTAGAAAAATGCTTGAAGTTCATGAAACTTAAGATTTTTAAGGGAAGGAAGCCAGACTGAGTCGCTAGTTAATCATAATAATGATAAAAATAAAGTTTGGCATTTTACGACGAGAGATAGAGAACATATAAAAATATTTTGTATCAATGTTATGGTTAAGATATCACAATTGAAATTGTTTATTACAGAGATTAGACGTAATCATTTCTCATGCATACATTTTATTCGTCTCACTCCTCACTCTTATTCCATGTGTTTTGGCTGAAGCAATTTCGACAACTACGAAGGAACTGAAGACATTTTTGGTCCAACAAAGTATCAGACAGGGTAAAACTGCTTGTTTGTCTATTTCGGATGTGGCTTCTTTTTAAATATATAATTTTTAACAAACGTTTAATTAATATGTGCATTAAGTATGAAGTTAAATTAGGTTGGAATCTTACAAATAAAATTTTTAGAGGGTATCTTCAACCATGGAAGTTTTTCGGCAATTCGTATATACGTTTAGTTTTGATAACTCTGCTTGGGTAGTGGAATAATATTATTCTAAATCCAATAAGGCAGAATAATCGAGACTTTTTTTATGATATAGGAAGGCAAACAAGCAGACGTATTTCGTGATGGTAAGAAATTCACGCCGCCTAGAGACACTAAAAGTGGTAATGGTGCGTTGCCTTATGGATGTTAGACCTCGAGCAAAAGTAAGTTTACTGGCTACCTTACCCTCCGAACCGGAATACGTCATGAAGTTATGGCGGCAGGAGTAGATAAGGCGGTGGTACCAATCTGGGTGAGTTGTTGTGAAACTCTACCACTTAGTCAGATGTCACGGTGTCAGTGATGGTAAGGCTATGCTCACCTTTTACGAGCTGCCTGGCAAGGAAGGTAGATGGTCTATTCTGCAAAGGGGCCCGGACCAACACGGGGGAAAATTAATTAATTAAGACTTAATTAATTTCAAAAATTATTAAAAAAAAAGTATCTTCACGCCCATATCCCCGAAGAAGTAGGCAGAGGTACAACCAAGGCACCCACGACTAGCCGAAGATACTAAGTCCCACAATGTGATAGATGGCAAGCCTATCGCCAACTGGGCACAATTCCAATCCCGACCAACATTTTTTTTTTATTAGAAAATTGGAAAAATCCAATTTTCTTTTTGTTGGCCGACCCGGGATTCGAACCCAGGACCTCATGCAGTCAAGTCCAACACCCGGACCGCTAGGCCGAAGAGGCGAACCGCTCATGAAACCATATTACTACTGGAGGTTACACTTTTTAACAAAAACTGATGTCATTTCTAAATACTGCTGACTCGCTTTGATGTACTGACCTCTCTTACTTTTTGACTTTGTTAATTAACATCACAAGACTCTAAAAAAGAGTAGTCAGTACATCAAAGTGAGACAGCAGTATTCAGAAACTATATCAGGTCTTTGTTTTGAATGTGATCTCTAGTGGTTAAATAATTATTTAAATCAGTACAGCAGTTTTCAATACAAACAAACAATCAAATCTTTCCTGTTTATTATATTTAAAAGTTTTTGTTACCGAATTTTGTGCATATTAAAACAAAGTTCAATAATAACATTTTATTTTTAGGTATTAAAAGCAAAGAAAAGCAAGCTCTGAGAAATTTCGTCGATCTTATTTCGAAGCAACCAGTTTGTTTCAAGTTATTCGGCGCTTATCGACTTGGAGCTCACTTTATTGTTCACATTCTTCAGTTTTGCGTGACTTATACTATATTTATGTTGCAAACTGCTAAATATAAAATATTCTAATAGCTTTGTTAAGTGAGTCTGTATATTTTATTATTAAATTAGGTGTTTCTTTGCGTATATCTACTTTGACAAATGTAAAATAGAGGTATCATGCTGGATCAGACAACACAAAATGTGTATAGTCAACCTTTATTTTGTTAATTTCGAGGAATCCTTGAGTTGGCAACACTACGTTTTGTTTGGTCTGTTGGCGCCTAACGAACTCAACCAATGAGAAACGTCGCTGTGTGGAGCCAACGACAAGCGTTGGCGCGAGAGCGCCACACTCGACATTTGGCGGAAGGAAGGGACTGGAATTCTCTTACACAATTTCGAAGTGATCGGACCTCTTTTGAGCAGTTATTTAACGTGAATTAATTGTTTAAATTTAAATGTAACTGTAAGTTGAGTAAATTATAGTTTTATTTCAAATGGTTTTACTGAGTGGATAACATCAGAAGCGGTATGTGAACCTAACGTAATGAGATACGTGGAAAACGAAATAAACGGTCAAGTTTTAGCGCCAGATCGCCATCTTTGCCGCCAAAACGAAAGGACAAGGTACCTGATAAGTAAAGTAAAACCGTGAGTACAAATTCGATTACGATTCGAATTGGACCCGTTACAAGATAAATGCTTGGCTTAACATTGTACAATCTTATTCTAAAACGTTTGCGTGGTCTGACAGACAATTCGCTTTCCAGCTTTAAATAATTTGAAAGAATCTGCGAAGATTTGGTATGATTCTTGGTTGCGTACGGAAGATAGATGGCCTTGGTGGAAATGGGTTGATTGGAAAGCTAAATTTTTGTTTAGTTTTGCAATCCGTAGAAATGCGTCCGAATTTTTAAAAGTAATAACAGAAAATAACTCGTACATATCCCTAGAGCAGGTAATTTTAAAACGTATGACGAGTTAGCCAATTATTTACATGGGCGTGTCTATAAGAAAAAAAAAATAATTTTAGACACAACACTGTTACCTAGTCTTCGCGATTTACACAATAAACCGATAGTCCTCTATACCGACGCAAGTAGGGACGGTATTGCTAGCATACTTGCGCAGTAGCAGTGGAGGGAGAGAAGGTTATACATACTTCATTACTTTTCACAACGGAAGAAAAAAATATACATATCACTCGTTCCAATTGGAACTGTTAGCTGTGGTCTATTCAGTCCAAAAATTTCGAGTATATGTGTTTGGTACTAACCTTAAAATTGTCACGGATTCCAACGCTGTTAGATACGCGCTACCAAAGAAAGAAATCATCCCGTGAATAGCGAGGTGGATACTGTCCACTCAAGAGTTTTCTTTCGAAATAAAAGTACATCGAGAGGGATCCAAAATGCAACATGTTGGCCTCAGACGAAATCCTATACCGTCAGACGTCGTGTCAGTTGGAAATAATAATGTCTATCACTGAGGCTTACCTTAGTACCTAACCAGTACTAGCGGTTCAAATACATGAATTAAAACTAGTTAAAAATTAGGGACATTTTAGAATCAGGTCAGGCCGATGAGAACAGAAATATTTTTATTAGCTGTGAATTATTAGGAGGTAAGGTTTACAGAGATGGGTAGTGCCTAAACGATATATTTGACAAATTATAAAAAGTAACCACGATGACGCAGGACATTTCATAGTTGAAAAGCTGTCAAACGGATCCATGCGGTATACTTGCTTCCGCGGATGCATAATGTATGTAAAAAGTGCATCAATAAGTGCTTTAAACTGTATTTACTATAAAAAAAATACCCGTTGCCAAAACATGCACAGCCTTTCCATATACTGTATCTTGATCACCTGGGCCCTTTTGCCACTACAAAATATAAAAACAAGCATTTGTTGGTGACGGTTGACGGATTTACAAAGTTTGTAATTATATCTGCGGTAAGTAAAACCAATAAATCTCAAGTTTAAAAAAAAATTAGAAAAAGCAGTAAAAACGTTTGGTACCTCGAAGAGAATCATAAATGACGCTGCTTCATATTTTGCTTCTACAAAATTCACCGACTACTGCAGTATCTTCACGCCCATATCCACGAAGAGGTAGGCAGAGGTACAACCAAGGCACCCATGACTAACCGAAGACACTTAGTCCCACAATGTGATAGGTGGCAAGCCTATCGGGCACATTTCCAATCCCGACCAACATTTTTTTTTAATTAGAAAATTGGAAAAATCCAATTTTCTTTTTGTTAGCCGACCCGGGATTCGAACCCGGGACCTCATGCAGTCAAGTCCAACACCCGGACCGCTAGACCACAGAGGCGATAAGGCTTTTAAGGATTAGGCTGCATAAGTTGGCAATTGGTATATCGTGGGTCAATGGGCAAGTTGAATGATTTAACGAAACCATTCTAGAATATTTAAAAGCAATGGCTGCTAATACAACGGATCTATGTAAGCATGATCAATGATGTTTAACATGTAATCGGGTAATTTATTATAAAGAGGTATACATTGGCCTCGAGATGGTTTTTACTTGAAAACGATACACATACACGGCACGATTGGTTTTGTTCATTGTATTTACTGAATGTGGGTATATCACAACTTTTCTTAAATCGAAATCAATATGTTCCTATTGACGTTAATACTACAATGGCAATATCAATTTTTTTTAACTTTTTCTACTTGTGGAACTTTTGTTCCTAGGTTCCTGAATCATACGAATAATTATAGGAATACAAGTAACAAAATTATAATGTCAAAAACTTTACTATCAAGTAAATTCTACGTCAATTATTATGTAACTTGGTTCCGCGATAGCTTTAGTCTGTGTCTGTAATTTTTCAAAGGCTGTGTCGGCTGTTGTAAGTGCAGCATAAATAAGACACGTGAATTTTAACAATAATTCGTCAGGAATTACATAAAATCTTAATGAAAAAATTTGCATTTAAAATTTGTTTCATATTAAAACTTTTAATTTCGGAACTTGGCACCACATACATATTTTAATTAATGCAGTTTTTCTTCGGGATTTATTAATATAAAAAAATCCCTTTTTTTGACCCACTGTCGGCATATGAAAACATGGTAAAACATACTGTTATAATCTAATGAAAGAAGTTGGTTATAATTCATTAATTTACTTTCGTCCTAATACTGGAATTATATATGAACGGCAAGGAGATATGGATATTTATTTGCTATTCGTCATTGCAATATTTTTTTCCCAATTCTGTTTCGATGTAAATTTTATTTTAACTACTAAAATAGATAATAAAATTTTGTGTATCGATAATGGAAGGACAACACTACAGTCTACTCAACAAAATTAATTTTTAAAGTAAAACTAAATAAAACTCATTATGTAAGGCTGGTTTTCCGATACCATATCGAATATAGTAAATACTATTTGATGCTTACCGGGACCAATACAATGGAAGTTAAAAAAAAATTTTTTTTCATTTACAAATTTCGCAAGTTATAATTCATTTCAAAATAACAAATTCAATTGAAATATAAGTGTTTATAAGTGAAACAGTATACTATTTTAAAATTTTGTTGCATAATAAAGCGTATTCATTCATTCATGTAAACAAACACAGGCATGAAACGCTCCACAGTCGAGTATTTTAAATAAATTAAAACCTTTTAATTAAATCACGTTGTTTTGACAATCAAACTCTGCCACTAAACGACTACAGACTAGGAGAACTTCAGAGAGAGAGTGAGAAAGCAATATTCACCATTATTTTCTGCACAAATTTTTGTTTTTTTTTCAATTCCGTTAAACTGAACGATAACTTAGTCCCAGATTTAGATCATGAAGAATTGACATATTATGTAAACTCTTCAAAAAATTTTTTCTAGTTCAATCTATCAGAAAAAGAGATTTGATTAAAGTCGAATCAAAGAAACAAAAAAATATATAAAATTGGTGACTTTGTTATAAAAATACAGAGTCAAAGTAACGATGGACAAAACATAAAATTGATACTAAGTTTCAAAGGTCCTTTTTAGATTAAAACAAGTCCTAAGACACGATACGTATAAAGTATTAGATTTAAAAGGTGGTCAAAGAAGCTCTAAAATGTATAGTGGCATAGCTACTGCGGCAAATATAAAGCCATGGATTAATATCGCGGAGTGGAATTAGGTATAAATGGTTAAATCTACCAAAAGTTTATAAAAAAAAAACATGAACTACATCCGTGTTGACAAGGTAAAATTTGGTTTCATTTATTCAAAAGTGCAGATTAGCATTCAATTATACTTTCTACAAAAATATTAATACATTTTGTGACTAAAAGAAAAAACATGTATTAAATTGTTATTGTGATAAATAGGCGCGCCTTGATAAAATACTTAATCGAATCCAATATTGCATATATAAATTAGTTTAAAGAGGCAATCTCGACAATAAAAACAAGACGAACTTGGTTCGTTTAACGGTTGGTTAAACGAACTTGGAACGTTTAACGGTTTTTTTTGGTTTTACTAACCCTACTAAATTCTTTGGTCATCTAAGTGAAGTAGTTACTCTTTGGATGACAAGTCAAAGCGAAATTTAGAATTGCCTCTGAACTTGCAATATTCGTTCCAGCGGTTTGATTATTTTAACAGGCTATGCACGGTGTTTCTCCAACATTTTATCCAGACTCGTGTGCCACCTGGGGCAGGCGCCTTGAAGAATGGCCGTGTTGGCAACACTACGTTTTGTTTGGTCTGTTGGCGGCTAACGAACTCAACCAATGAGAAACGTCACTGTATGGAGCCAACGCGGTATTTGGAATTTGGCGGAAGGAAGGGACTGGCATTCTCGGACACAATTGCGAAGTGATCGGACCTCTTTTGAGCAGTTATTTAACATGCACTACATATATATCTTCACGCCAAGTCCCTTACGGGGTAGGCAGAGAGTATCGAGTGCCAGACCTCACGATCCTGACAAACCTGTCTTGCTTTCTTCACATTCATAACCCTTTTCATAC
>NJDC01011495.1:0-10404 GCA_002245475.1 Calephelis virginiensis | reverse complement strand
CATTTCCGGGTCTGGGTGTTTATTAAATTTATTCTGGTATCTATTTAAGTATTTCTTACATATATATATTAATAATAATTAGACGAGATAATAAAATAAATAAAGAGGTTTCAGGAGTGTACCAATAGTGTAACAACTTTAATACTGTGTCAAATGAAAAGAATTAGAGTTAAAAATATAGAAATAAGACTGATTGATTTAAGATCCAAGAGAAGTATAAAAACATGGAAACTAGATTGTCCAAGTTTTTCAGCTCGTATGTGACTAGCAAACCTACAAGAGCGCTGGTGCTAGAATGTTGAGCAGTAGCTTGCCCTGGTCCACCGCCTTATTTATTCCTGCCACCACAATGACTCTTTCTGAGAGTACGCTAGCCGGTAGACTTGCACATTAAGGTCTAACACAGCAGCCACTGGGCTCCGAAGAACCTATAATGTAGTGTCTACAGGCCGTGGTTGTTTTTTATCATCATTAAAGCAATTCCCTATCTTATTCTAAAAAAAAATAAAAAATAATAATAATTTCTTCCAAATTAAAAACAGACTGTTTACATCACATAACTCAAGGATGGCGGTACCAATTTTAAGTCACAGGTTTGTAACATAGGAACACCATACCCTTAGAGGTTACCTTAATGCCTTTCTGTTTATAAAATTAATCACCATATATTATAGGTAATACTAAAATATTTAACATATATAGTTGATGGAACAACATCTTCAGGCTATGTGATTAAACCAATTTTAAAACAGAGTCGCTTGACACCTATCCTATAATATATATATATATAACATATATATAATACCTATCTTATAAATATCAAAATGAATCCCTATTTCCCATGGTCGTCGCATTACGCTTGATTGAATGAAACAGTTTCGCTAATTATTTGTTGTTATATTAATTACTGTCAGAAGTTCTTTCACAGGAAAAAAATTAGCGGAGCATTAGAAAATTTGAAAAAAGTTCTATCTAAATTTTAACTGATCAGTTAGTTAGATAAGTTCTGTTTTATCGTTTGTCGGGTCAGCTTGTGTTGTATATAGCAAATGAAATTTATTTATGTGCGAAATATGTACTAACATATTCTACCACATTGTGGTATGTAAATATTAAATTAAATTTAAAGAATTTGAATATTTATATACATTTTAACATTTAAACCACGGCACTTCTTTATACTCTTAATAATATAAATATTTTATTTATTGATAAGGTTTTTCATTTATTACACATCATTTTAAAGGTAGATTAATTTTAATCCTATCTACTGTACACTACCACCGTTTTCGAACCTAGCCAGTCAGGAGAAGAAACGGCGAAACAAACTCCTCGGCAACCATATCTCTAAGTTTATCAAAAAATATTTTTAATTTATTTATGCTTGTTAGCAAGTAATGTCTAAAAGTTAAATAAATGTTGCACAAAGTGCGTCGGACCAGCACAACCGGAGTATATTGGTCAATAAGAAATAAAAATTCCTTCTCCACTAACATCACAAGTGCCTTATTAAACATTTACATCAAGCACTGTGGCGCTTAATACTCCCGTATATTTTCCCTAAGCAATGAAAGTATAAATAGGACCCTTACTTTTAATATACGGCGTTATAAAAAGGTAAAGAAGCAATTTAATTATACTAATGTCGCTTGATTTTCAGCTTGGAGGGACTCCCGCGAGATTATTATCGGAGTTTATTTTACAGATTTTTAACTGACTTCAAAAAGGAGGAAGGCCACAGTTTAAGTCAATATATTTTTGAACCGACTTCAATATAAAAAGGTTATTCGGCACATTGCAACTAAGTCAGGATCTAATAATGAAATCCAAAGGAAATATACGAAAATACTAGTGTGTATCCTACACATGATGTGGCATGTGTATATCTGTCTGTCAGCGGCTTCATAAATTTTGAACAGAGGAACCGACTGCGGTAGGGATTTTATTGTTTGAAAGCTGACGTGATCAAATCTGTCCACATTACACGAAGGTTTTGTCGTCACTTTAATGTTTTTTTTTTAATTTTAGTGTTACTCGGACGGCAGAATCATAGAAATTTTCACTGTGCGTAAATTGTTAAGTGTAAGAACTCATACACAAAATGCCTTGGTTCCACTTTTTGCTTTAGTTCCACCACAGTACATGCTAGTTTTATCTCATTAAGCAACTTTAATAAAAGAAGAAATTCTCAATAGCACAATGTTTTCTGTACGTTTCTTCATTAATGTATTTTCAACATTAATCTAAGGTAAGTAATATTCCAGAGATGGTCCCACATATTTTTTCAAGATAATAATCCACACTAATATTATAAATGCGAAAGTAACTCTGTATTTCTGTCTGTCTGTCTGTTACCTTTTCACGCCTAAACCACCCAACCGATTTTTCTGAAATTTGGTATGTAGATAGTTTACATTCATGTGAAGGACATAGGCATATTATTTTTTGGAAATTCAACCCCTAAAAGGGTTAAAAGGGGTGGCAAAGTTTGTATGAGAAAAATATTTTTATTGCACATTTTTGCATGAAACTTTGAATTAATGCTTATTGGTACAAATGATGAAACACGTATTTCAGGGTTTTTCGAAATTGGAGTGCCATTGGGGGTTAAAGGGGGTGGCTAAATTTGTATGGGAAGTTTAATTCTATTGAAATATTTTGCGTGACACTGAAATAATGCTCCGCAATACAAATTATGAGATACATGTCTAAACGTTTTTTTAAAAATCAACCCCTATGGGGGTTAACGGGGGTGGCACAATTTGCGTAGGAAAAATATTTAACAGTAATTTTTACTATACTTAAGTCCATAACAATGAACCAGGTACTCGAACATCAGTTTATCATTAACGAAAAACACACAAAGAAATTATGATACACATAGTAGCAAAATTGGTTAAATATCCCTACTTCCCTACTAATATTATAAATGCGAAAGTAACTCTGTCTGTCTGTCTGTCTGTTACGCTTTTACGCCTAAATCAGTGAACCGATTTGATGAAATTTGGTACAGAGATAGAATAGACCCTGAGGAATAACATAGACTACTTTTTATTGCAAAAAATAGGGGAGAATGGGAAAAAAGAGGGGATGAATATTCATATAGAAATTCGTCATTTTTAAAGCTGTAACAGTGAAACTTTGTATTTAGACACTTTATGATAACCGAAAGAACATAGGCTACTTTTTATCACAAAAAAATTAGGGAGAATGGGTAAAAAGAGGTGATGAATGTTCGTATGGAAAATCGTTATTTTTGAAGGTATAACAGTGAAACTTTGTATTCAGACACTTTATTAGGAATGAAAGAACATAGGCTACTTTTTATAGCGAAAATTGGGGAAGAAAATTGGGGTAAAAATAGGTGACGAATGTTCGTATGGCAAATCGTCATTTTTAAAAATATAACAGTGAAACTTTGTATTTAGACACTTAATGAGGAACGAACATAGGCTACTTTTTATAGCGATAATTTAATAAAAAGTATAGTTTTAAACCTTACTATATAAAAAAAATAAACATGGAAACGTGCAAAACCACGTCACCGATAAATGTGTTTAGTATAGACAAATTAATTTTCCAGATTTTTCTCTCTCCTTTTGTGCTCGCCTTTTATGACTAAGTTGGTATGAAAGCAGTTCGTCTATATTTTTTTGTAAGAGCTCAAAACCGAAATCTATACTATCTATACTAATATTAAAAAGCTGAAGAGTTTGTTTGTTTGTTTGCTTGAACTTTCAGTGTTAGAAAGTCCATTTATTGAAGAAGGCTATAAGCTATACATCATCATGCTAAGATCAATAGGAGCGGAGCACCAAGGATAAATGTTTTAAAATCGGGGGATTTTTTCCTATTGAGTGCGTGCGCTGCGTTAACGGTGAAAGTTTCGTAAAAATTCATGTAACTATGAAAGAATTGTTTCCCTTTAAAAGTTCTAAAAAAAAAGTCCGCGACAGCACATTTCTATCTTTTAAGGTTAGCTCACTATGACCTTTTTTTATGCTAACCAAATTTGTTTCAAAATAATGCATTATTTACGAAGGTTATTTTATAAACACGATGATAATCTCTATCCAAAAAAATACGTCATTCATCACAAGTATTTAATTAAAAACAAAATTGCATTTCACATCACTCGGTTTTAATGAATATCTTCGGAGATATCGCAGTTTTAAAATAACATTATCAAATAGAATATAATCACTACGTTAACACTATAGTTTAAAGACCGCGCGACACAGACGCGTGGTATGCGCGTGGTTGACTCCTTATCAGTGCACTACTTTCTAAATTTATTCTTTTCAGAATGTCGTCGTGTAATACTTTTTAGATGATATTTAAATAAAAATAGATTTAAGTTTGAAGAAGGACGTAGGTCGTTTATCATCTGAAAATTGCAACGGGTAGCGTTGGAGAGTTAAATATTAAATAAATAGACTACGCGGGCGAAGCCGCGGGTAGCAGCTAGTATCTAATAATAAAAATAGTATAAACTAATTTTTACTGTGCTACAATATTTTCACCTCCACCTCGTTGGTCGAGTGGTTAGCGAACACGCCTAACTCCATCGGCTCTAGTTCGATTCCCCGACGGGGACATTTATAGTGTTTTGCATTATTTGTGTGATGAACGTTAAGATGTCTGCATTTCCGGGTCTGGGTGTTAATTAATTTTAATCTGGTATCTACTTAAGAATTTTTATGCATTGGAATCGTTGACTAACACTCATAACATATTTAGCATATAATTTGCTTACTTTGGGGTTAGATTCAATTTGTGTGACTTGTCCAGAGATATTTATTTATTTTAATTCTTATAAAATGATGTATTTCATAATAGGGACTATAACATTTATATATACGTAATAAATTTAAGTCTTCTGTGTCATGGTTTACCGACGTGCCAAATTTCGCCACGACCGGATTAAGTAATTGTACGTAAAGGATAAATAAACAAATAAACAAAATTTTGCACGTGTATAATGTACACAACGTATAACGCGTATTTGATGTGATATCTGAATTCGATTGCTGTTCATGCTAGGAGCATTGAGTATACATTTCTCCGTCCCCCGAGACTCCGTAACGAGCTGAGGCTCTCCCCTCGTATTGTCTCCGCCTCTGATCATTGTCGCTTATATTTTATTACTCAGAGTGTAAGTTTATCAAGAGAACACGAGGACGTATACAGGACCTGCAATTTTTTGAAAATAAGTTTTTATTTTGGACTTTAATGACTATTACGCCTGCAGATAGTATTTTTTTTGAAACGGATAAAGTAATTCCGGGAGGGTTGTTCAGCTCACGCGCTCGATGTACTTTCGAGATTTCGAAATCGTATGTGTAATATACGCATATGGCTGAAGATTATCTACAGTAAGTACAATCGCCTATAGACCGTAAATGTTACCGCTGCGTTACTTATCTTAACAAATTTTACCTTAGTCTCCGGCCCGGACCACGACAATGGCGATCATTGACGCTGCACAGAACTCAATTACCTAGCAAAAAAGTTCTAACACAAATATCGGCACGTCTAGTTCGATATAAATTCAATTCATACATTAATCTGTACTAGTTAATAGAAACAGCAATGTCGCAAAAACATATGAAAACTAGAAAACCTTCTGTTTTTACATTTAACATTCCAAAAACTGTAGGTAAGTATTATTAACACTAGAATGCGCACGCTCCAAAGCAATTATTGTCCAGGAGCTGTAGTTATTCCCTCTTTATTTTTCCATAATACCCTAGCCTTTTAGTAACCGAACCGAATGCCTTTATCCATGTATCTGCTTGTGTCTGCTCCCTTTCATATTTCGTTATAACGTGCCGTTGTTCGTCTCCATTGCGGCGTTATATTTTACGGTGCCACGGGTTTGAGTCGACGTTATGTTAATGTACTGTAAAATATTGCTTTGTTTTTAAAATTGGTAAACGGTACGTAGTAGCAATGTAATGTAAGGTATAAGTACAAACTATACAAGTACCACAATCATCATTCGGGCGGTAAAGCAGGTTGATCCTTACATTTGGAGGTGGGAACATGCACTAGTGGATTATATGAGAGGCAACTGAACAAGCACACGGTTCTTTCTTCTTTTTTTTACGGTGGTAAGGACAACCATGGCCTACAGGCAACATGTTACCGACCATGTTACATGTGTATCGCTGTCCCGTAGCCGGGATGTTAGGCCTATTGTGCAAGTCTATCGACTACCCTACCCTCCTGGTCGAAATACGAAAGAATCATGATGGTGGCAGGAATAAGTAAGGCAGTGGATCCCTACCCAGGTACTACATAGCACTTTACCACCTGTGGTCATATTAGTGATGAATCATATTTTAACCAGTGCTCGCCCCTTACGATCTGCTTCGCAGAGGCAGATGGTCTATTCTGCTCAGCGGACCCCGACCAACACGTGGACCAACATATGACGTGATCTGCGACGTCCAGCTAGCGTCAGCTTTTTTTACCAGTCTTTAGTCACTTAACAGCGTTTAAACTTTATGTTACCTAAAAAAATGTCAACGGAGTCATTATACATGAAATTAAGAGATCTAACGGGATGACCCCATGTGGAGCATTGGATATGAATCTAAACAACTCCTCTCAGCACTCTCCATAAGGCATGAGGTAGAAACACCAAGGGAACTAACGTCTCTGCGCAAAGCCAAAGAATCTGGACATAATTTGATCGCTAATAATTAATTCGCAATGCCTAATATGGAATGCGGTCAAAGGGAAGTACAATACAATACAATAGAATAACTCTTTATTGTGCACCAAATACAGAGAAATTACAAATACATCAAATAACACTTAAATTATAAGATACACAAAGGCGGCCTTATCGCCAAGTCAGCGATCTCTTCCAGGCAACCCTTAAGTATGGAACAAGATTTAGCAGAATACTATGTAATGGTGCTCTTAAAAATGTAAAAATGCATCTACTAATATACAAAATAAATCATCCTAAAAGCAGAAGCCTGTTTTAATTATAGGTATTAGAATTTAGAACAAGCAAAAAAAGTATGAATCACAGTGAACGCAGAAAGTGACGCTTTAAAATACTTTTAAAAATATTAATATTTGGAAACAATTGATACTGTGATGTTTGCCTTACAATGTCATCTTCAAGCATTATTAATTCAACAATTAAGGCCCCATACTTAGTCAGCCAGTAGAGCCAATCAGCGCACTCCCCCGTTCCATGATTACTATGAAATATTGCGCTCTAAAGTAAATGTCTTAAGCGCCAAATCACTATTTTTGACACTATAAAAGTAATTTGACAAAAAATATAAAAACTGAAACAGTTATCTTTTAGGTATAATACTTATCTATGTCTATGTTAAATCTGGTGTCGATATTTTCATAATTGAAGTAGACAGTTGGGTTTTGTTTTCAAAAAAGGGTTAACTTTAAGATTTTTTTCTATCGAGCAAAGTGAAATGAATCGTGTTTTGGAAACACTAGTCTTATAAAGCATATTAATGTTAATCTTGTGTATTTTTGTCGCCAAGATCCATAATTGCTTTGTATGAAAAAAACAGTATATTGCTGACGTATTTTAGCATACAAGGCCCCTTAATAGAATGTGTGAACACACTTAACGGAGTAAAACTGTACAAATTCGACTTTTATTACTGTATATTACTGTGTTACGCCGTCTACCGGCCAGTAAACTATCTACAGTAGCCCTACACCTTATCTGAAATAGTTTATTGATATTGACTATTACTATGTTTCATTGCTATTACATTTGTAGGCGGTCCAAGATCCCAGCACCTTGTACGACCATCACACTGTGTCTAATACAACACAATTATTGAGAACCTTCAGTTTCTGCCTCAAAAAAAATATACGGTTAGTGATTTTGTCATCGGCAGTTAGCGGTCTTTAAATAATGCCGTTTTAAGACACACAGTACACAGTACAGAAACTGGGACAAACATAGTTCAAAACATCTGACAAAATTACTGAAGTAGGTGATGTGTAAAATACCTGCATAGGTATTCAATTGTCATGGACAAAATATATCAGATGTTAATCAATAATTAAAATAATAAGTAGAAACAAAACCTGAAACAAAAATATTTTTAAACTTGATAATATCTCTCAAAGGTGGTAATTTCGATCGAAGGTGGCCGAAGTCGAATGTTTTGTCCGATACCATCTTCAGCGTCCGGCTCAAAATACTTATATCTTTGGTTTTATGGGAAAACTTACTAAAGTACAATACATATTTTATGAATAAAAACAAATATAAGACTCCATTTAAAACCGAGTCACCCTAGGGACCATACCCCGAACAAATTCTCTTTAAGCGAGCTCTGCGCTTGCCGCAGAGACGATACATTTGAATATTTTATAGACAGCTAGTAGCTTGTATGTAACTTTTCTTATATATAAAAAAATATTTTCACGCCCATATGGTTAAACCTTGGAGTAATTTAAGCCACGTTTATTATAAGAAAGTTTATGTTTTTGAAAGATATATAATATTTACTTAACAAGTATTTCACTGTTGCCAGTACTATTTACTGCGTTTTTTACTTGTACCAGCCCACAGTACCCCGACACTGGCTTAGGATTAAAAAAAAACAGTGTGCAAGAAACTTGCTTCTTACTAATAATGTTATTTTAGTAACATTATAAATATAAAAACCCGTGAGGATAGAGGAAAAGATGAATGTATGTATATCTATTTAATGCAAAAGCTACTGAAACAATTTTGATGAAACTTTACAGCACCACAGCTATACATCACATACAAGCTACAATTTCTAAATATTTTATACGAAGGGATGCGGCGAAGCATGCAATAATTACAAATTATAATGAAAAAGGTTGACAAAAACGGATATCATCCAGACGTATTTGTATTTGAGAAAACAAAAAGCTATATCAATGATTTTTATGCCACAATTTTATTCGGCCACAGATTTATTATGTATGTACATATATCTATACCAATGAAAAACAAGCACTCGGGACGCAGACCCAAATATCGTACAAATATGGATAAATCATAAAGATAAAAATTGCTATTTCCTGCCCAACTTGGAAATTGGAAGTTTTCATTTAAAGGAAAATGTATTTTTCGACTCTAATAGTATACAGCATACCCCTGGACGGTTTATGTGCCCGGTTAGCAATGGGTTTGTCACCTATCATATTGACTGACATTATGGAACTCGATATCTTCGGGTAGTCGTAGGTGCCAACCACTGTCTACATTTCGGGAATACGACCATGAAGATACTTTTTTATTATAAAAACAAAATTTATAAGTTACAAATTTAATTTATTTAAACATAGGTATTTTATCAAGACAAGTAAATTGGGTTTTTCCAATTTTCTGATAAAAAAAAATGTTGCTCGAGATTGGATATGTGCCCGGTTGGCGATAGGCTTGCCACCTATCACATTATGGGACTTAGTATCTTCGGCAAGTCGTGGGTACCCTGGTTGTGCCTCTGCCTATCTCTTCGGGGATATGGGCGTGAAGATACGTACTTTTACTTACTTACAAGTAAAATATATTTTAAAAAGGTAGAGAACATTCGATTCGATGGTTCTTGTGATTTGTTCGCTTACTTAGGTAGTATTAATACACTAATAATAATATTTTTTATAATAATAACTATAATAGTAATAATAATTGTTTTTTAGCTTTTTAGATTTTTTTTCTCGACATTTACATAGTCATTCTGATAATTACTGGCGACAACGAATCCTAATCAGATATATAAATCAAAAAATAAAATCTGTACACACACTAATATTTATACAAATGGTGCAAAATCCGAATATTATATAACCCTGATTAATTATCACAGAAACCACTAAGTTCTACGGAACACACTTTGAAAATCGCTGTCTTTTGCGATGCTGCAACGGATTGTTAATCTCTATATCACATGTCCGTTGGGTGATTTTGAATGGAAATAATTTATCAGGGCGAAAAAAAATTAATTTATAACCTTTTATTGGTATCAAGTACGAAGAGAGTTAGTGAGAATTCGACAATAATTGATCCCAGAGTAGAAACATTTCATTCTTTACATTTAAAGTAGATAATAAAAGTGCTTAAATTAAAATACTTTTAATTTATAGATACTTAAAATGTTTCAATTCTAATATACTCACAACAAAAGTTTTTGCCCAAATATAAATGAATCTCTATTTGATTATTTGTTACAGTCTCTGTAGTCTAGCGGTCCGGCGTTGGACTTGACTTATTAAAGTTCTGAGTTTGAACCCCGGCTGAAGCAACAAAAAAAATAAAACATGTTTTTCAATTTTCTCATACAAACAATATTATTTAATGTATAATAAAAAATATTTGGGGGTCATTGGCCAGAAGCGTGCACGTCGCGATCCCTGCCAGTCCATTGG
>NJDC01011487.1:11728-26454 GCA_002245475.1 Calephelis virginiensis | reverse complement strand
GCAATCAAAATCCAGCCTACGTCCTTGTAATTTCTTTCGGTGGTGCTGAAACAGAACAATATAAGTAACAAAGTTATTTAAGTGATATGGGAGTCACCTACATTTCATATTTTTCTTGGTAAAGCTTATATATAGATGAAATCAATTTTGCGCGGGTCCGACGATGTTGAAATACTTTTAATTTTTATTTTAAAACCAGCTGAATTACGGACGTTATTACGTTTTAACTAAGAATTTTGAACTCTTAAACTTTCTAATGTTTTACTAAACTGACATTTTTTCCCATAAAGTACCAAGTTTCTCCTGGCAATAATTAAAACAACAAAAAAAGAATTAGCAAAATTATTTCATATACGATTGTTCATCTTAGTTTTGATCTAATACAGCCTTTCCCAAAGTGGGCGCTATCGCCCCCTTGTGGGCGCTGGAAGCCTAGAGAGGGGCGGGAAGCAAACATGAAAAAATGGTTTTATTGAAGTCCAGGCGAGACATTTACATGTTATTATTGAGGTTTTTGACGAAAAAAACGAGGAGGGGGCGCTACAAAATTACTGATTTTCAAAGTAGGCGTTACATGAAATAAGTTGGGGAATCTCTGATCTAATATTTGCAGTCTGACTTTATTCAAAATCATATAATATAGCAAAATCGATTTATAGCGGACGGTATTCGCTTACAAGATAACCAATAAATTAACAGAACGTTTAGTCGTAAGATCTAATGAGCATACTATACTGACAACACGTTAAGATGGCCAGTTTGACACAACATGATGTGAATGTCAATTTATTATAAAAAATATATTTGATCAACTGCGAGTTGATTTTTTGTATTCATTTAAGTTTTTGTACTTCCCACTAGAATGGAAATAAGCAGCTCAATTCAAAGTTTCAGTAAAACGAATTTATAAATTGTTACTTATGTAATACAAACGTCAAACGGGCAAACATAGCGTGCCGGTAGTTTAGACGGAAACTACGACGAAACGACTTCTCTTATTGTTGGTCGAGGGAACTCACGTAACGCCATCGATCATTCGAGAGAATCGGGTCGATTCTCATGTGGGGCAGATATTTAAATTACGAACACATGGTTGCATTTCTGTGTTTTTTTTCTGTTGTCCCACAGTGTTAAGGATATTTACTTCTCTACGGGAAAAAAGTAACCTTTTTTTCTCTAAGGTCTAATCAATTCAATTAAATTCCGTACAGCTGTTTTGACTCGAATACGGCACATACACACTTACACATATATAATAACAGTGGATATTAGTACATTTTCTGTGAAAAAGTAATAGATAAATTGACTAATAAATTCACTTTCCATTTGTACATACGAAAGCCATAAAATCAGAACATCTCAATCCCAGATTCACGTACGGCGAACTGAATGCTCATTAAAACAATTAACGAGTGCTTTAATACGTCACCGCCGATTTATCACTTAGCCTTTACGAGTTCCCTACTTTCACATAAAATATCACTCCCTTCCTACTAAAACCAAACTACACGATTTTAATTAAAGAGATAAAGCATTATTGCCGTATTTTCTATAAATTTTCACGAAAGGTAATTTTTTTGAAATCGATAGTCTTAAAACGACAAATTGTCATAGAAGGTAACATAAAGGAAAAAATATATGAAAAACTAACTAAGTTTCTTAAGTCAGATATACTTATATAGTACTTCAAAATGTGTTAATAAAATAATATGTTTACGTTTTATTATTCTATCGATACATTCATTCAAACATATACAGATAACCATTTTAGGTAAGAATCAGAATAACAAAGACTTCATTTCCTTACACAAGTGGTACTGCAGCTCATCAATAATGATATACCTAAAAACTACCATCAGATAAGATTTAAGAATATACGCTTTTTCAGTAATAGGTATGTCTCTATATTCTAAAGTCGTGCGACGTTTCAAAATTTAGGTATAATCTGTACTCGAAAGAAAAGTATCTTCACGCCCATATCCCCGAAGAGGTAGGCAGAGGTGTAACCAAGGCACCCACGACTAGCCGAAGACACTAAGTCCCACAATGTGATAGGTGGCAAGCCTATCGCCAACCGGGCACTTTTCCAATCCCGACCAACATTTTTTTATTAGAAAATTGGAAAAATCCAATTTTCTTTTTGTTGGCCGACCCGGGATTCGAACCCGGGACCTCATGCAGTCAAGTCCAACACCCGGACCGCTAGACCACAGTAATATTATAAATCTAGAGTTTATTTGTTTGCTTGAACGCGCTAATGTCAGAAACTACCGGTCTGAGTGGAAAAAATCTTTGAGTGCCTTTTTATTATGGAAGGCTATATGTCATCACAATAAGATCAATAGGAGTTGAGCACCAATGAAGAATGTTTCAAAATCGGGAGATTTTTTTTTCTATTGAGAACTTCCGTTGCGTGCACTGCGAAAACTCTTGAAGAAGATTAAAAGTCCCAGTACTTAGTCACCTACATAAACGAAGTAGCGGGTTAGTACCGTTGGCGATAGCCGAAAAAATAATTATTTCACGTGGACGGAGGCGCGGGCTGAAGCTAATGATATCTAATCTTAATCTACTTGAATTTAATAAATTAATATTATCACGCTGTGCTATTCTAATGAATGGGATTTTGATTAAACACTCGCTTTAATACCAAAGACAATGGCGTCACAACTGTTGATTATCAGGTTTATTTGTGAATTTCATTATTATTTACTACACATCTCATTTCAAGCTAAATATACATTGTATGTACATTACATATTATATGTAATCGTCAAAACTGTTAATTAGCTTCTTTGTTACAAAAGTTATTATTAAAAATTTAATTTGTGGGATGTCGTTTTCTCTGTGAAGCCGGTTCTCCTGATTATTTTTTCAATTCTTGCTTATGATTTTTACTTTTGAAGCACATTATTTAAAAAAAAAAACACTACTAATAAATATGTACCTTTGGACAAGTTACACTATTTACTTATATATATTTTTATGATATTGGAAGGAAAACAAGGAGACTGATATCTTGATGGTAAGAAATTTACACCGCCTAGAGACACCAAAGATGGTAATGGTGCGTTGCCTACCCGAGTAATTTCCCCGGCTACCTTCTCCTCCGAACCGGAACACGTCTACGGTAAGCACTGATGTTAGTGCGACAGGAATAGGTAAGGTCGTGGTACCAATCCGGGCGAATAGTTGCGAAACTCTACCACCTAGTCAGATGTCATGGTGTTAGTGACGGTAGACGAATTTGTTTAACCTCCAAATGAGCATTTTTTTGATGATATGGATAAAGTAAAAAAATGTTTAGTAAATATAGAAACACCTATACAAATAACATTACAATACAAATGCCTGCAAGTTCGGTAATCGAACCTTATCCTTGTCAACAATCGGTGAAGTTAGGCAGTTTCGCGAATTCCTCGACCAACCAATAACAGAAGGGAGTGAATATACAATACATTGATTACTTATTTAATGACTCGTCGCATTATTTTTTGAAAAAAAGACCTCTGTGTTTGTTCTACCGTATTAAGGCCAATATTAATAAACTATCTAAGATAAAAGATAGGGCTAATATAAATAAGTTACCAGGCAACATTCTTTATTTGTTATTTTATATTAGGGGCCATCCATAAATTACGTCACACTTTAATAGGGGGGGGAGGGTATCATGTTAATGTGACATTATGTGACAAGGGGCAGCGGGGGATCGAAAGCCTTGTCACATTATAAAATACCAGAACATGAAATTTATATGTGAACAAAAAACTTTGAACAGATAATTCTTAATCTATATTTATTAATAATTTCGCACTCTCGCTATAAGATTATCTCTTCCGTAACGACATTTGAATCCTAGAGCCATGTTGTAATGCAAGTGAGACACTAAAATTTACGAGCTTTGAATGGTAAGGGTTTGGGCCAGGAGCAGTGTGGATCGTGTAAAAAAAACATGTTAATTTTAAGTCGGGCGCAGACATTTATTAAACATTTATTTAATTTATTAAAGATTATTTAATAAAAATAAGTAAAAAAATTGAAATAACTGTTTTCTTTTGATTATTTTTAGCTACGTGCATAAGTTTGAAAAATGTGTGAGGTCACATCAGGGGGGACGGGGTCCTAAAAATGTGACAACCTGTGACAAGGAGGGAGGGAGGGGTCGAAAAGTTCTAAAATTCGCGTGACGTAATTTATGGATGGCCCCTTACTGTTTTGTTACTTTTCAGTAATTAATATAGTTAAAGCGCATGAAAACTGCAAAAACCGACTCGACCTATTTCATTGGGTCGTCAAGATAAGTAAATTTGGTACTATTAAGTGTAATTCAATAACCACTAGTCTCATCGTGATAAAACTAACATGTAACCATTTCGGAATCTGACCTATCTTTCTAAAAAAGAACCATCAAAATCGGTTTGACTATTTATTGGCCGAGTAATCGCGTAACAAACATACAAAAATACATAGTTTAATTGAAAACCTCACTCTTTTTGTGGGATTGTTAAAAATATCGTAGCAACAAAACTCTAGTAGGTCTAACTCTATCTGTGGATAGATTATAAATATTAGATGTTAGAGAGTTGCCGCCTTTTCATCCGGTGATAGATGTTAAAAACTATAAACACGCGTTACAAGAACAATACTGTGTTGAAGCTCCTATAAAAAATATGTGGTGTGTAAAATTTATAACATAATTAAGTATTTACCATAACTTCTTTGAGATCTTTTGTCTGCATTTGATGGAGCGGTTCGAGGAAGCTCTGTTTAATGTTGTCGTCTAGGGAGTATTTAACATCAGCCATTTGTTTCAGTGCCTCTCCCATTTCCACCAGACAGTATGCTAAAAATATATAGTCAAAATTAGAATACGATCATCATAATATTAATATAATATTATAATAATAATTATCCCTGAACTAGTTGCACAAATTGAATCTAACCCCAAAGTAAGAAAATTATATGCTTGTGTTTTGGGTATTAGTCAACGATTCTAATACATAGAAATACTCAAATAGATACCAGAATATATTTAATAAACACCCAGACCCGGAAGCTAAAACTTTGGATCCCTTTTTACGAGAATTGCAAGTACGGAGGAGTATGAAACTTAGCACACTAATAGTTTATGTGTAGGAGAAGTGCAGAGCGCTCATATCTTTCAATTATAATGCTCATGAAGTGCATGAAATCAAAACATAAAACATTACACATACTACCATGCATTTGACACAAACAAATATTAACAAAGTAGTTGCTCTTGATAAATGAAGATGGCGTTCATATCAACACGATATTAAATTTTTTATGGTCAAATTTCGATCAATGGACGTCTACGATAAACAAATCATATATTTTAAGGAATCACAAATTTAAAAATTCCATTTTCATACCACACACGATAGGTTTAGTAGGAAATAAGATCGATTTTTAGCATCCAAATTCCATTTGCTTTTTTAATGTACACATGTCTCTCGGTCTATGAAGACTAAACTAACGATGCCATATATGTATTTTTTTTCATACATACATATTGTCCAGCCAAGGCCCTGGCTGGATAGGCAATAAGTATCGAATGCTAAATCTCATGGTCCTAGCAGATCTTTCTGTCTTTTTTTATGTGATCAACTGGCAAATGACCTGTTGTGAAGCTGGTAATTGTTGCTCACGGACATTTGCGACATAAGGTGATTTACTAATGCATTGCCGACTCTTAAAGAAGATGTTAATAGGACTTATAAAGATCGCAAGTCATATTTTAAAGGCGAAAATTCGTTCAAGTGGTTTAAACTGTAAGAGGGAACATACAAATCTACATACACGAAAAACATAACCCTCATTGGTGGTAATTCTGCTGACAAACTAAATTTATTTTAGATGCATGCTATCTTTTTCAAATGAAACAAAAACGAAAGAGATAGTACATTTTCGACACGTCGGATTAGTACGGACATATGAAATTGTGATGTTGTTAATCAACATTTACCGAATGATAGATTAAAAATCTGTAGGAATTTAGCTTACAGACTAATCTGACAGCACTAAAAGTTTATCGTGTCTTTCCGTTAATTTATTTGAAAAAGGATAGCGATAATTTAAAATTAGTTTATCGTGTTGGACTTGACTGCATGAGGTCCCGGGTTCGAATCCCGGGTCGGCCAACAAAAAGAAAATCGGCTTTTTCCAATTTTCTAATAAAAAAAAATGTTGGTCGGGATTGGAATTGTGCCCGGTTGGCGATAGGCTTGCCACCTATCACATTGTGGGACTTAGTATCTTCGGCTAGTCGTGGATGCCTTGGTTGTACCTCTGCCTACCTCTTCGGGGATATGGGCGTGAAGATACTTTAAAATTAGTTTAGCGAGTGCGATACAAAATTAGCATCCTTGTCAAGTAGCTAAAAATTACAATAGCCACAAGAGAAAATACTCACAGAAAACTGTATCTTCGCCAAGTTTCTTTCCATAATGTAACATACAATCTCCCAGCACCCCCTCTGGCTGTGGATATGTGTTACTCTTCGCTTGACCACTGAGTTTACTGATTCCTTTGACGGCAGCCATTTTTGCCCTCGCCGTAGGGTTTGGTTGGAGAAATTCTTTCGTTTTTAATTGCAACTCCTCGACCAGTTCACAGGTTACGTCTGTTTTCTGAAAGAATAATATACGACATTAGTTTTACCAACGGCGGTAATTCTAAATGGATACGGCTTACTCATTCCGAAAACAACGGTAAAGCATCCGTATTTAAGCCCCGTAATATTATGGATTACAGAGGTAACGGAGGTTATATTATCGGAACCGTAGTCGGAGTTTTTAAATTTGATTTATACGAATCGGAACCAGAGTCGGGAGTCGGATGCCGTGTTAAAAGAGATATGTTTTATTTTAAGACAAATATAGGGTAGATAATAAATAAATACCGCTACACAAATTGGATCTTATCGTAAACTCCAAATTATATATAGGTTTTATTCAACGATAATAATACATAGAAATACTTTAATACTTAGATGCTAGTATTATGGGTTAAAAGACATATAATTACTTATGTAAATACCAGTATAAATGTAATAAATAAACAATTTATTTAAAAAACTTGTACTTTCCACAATATATTTTACTTTTATTGTTTAGCCAACCGGTTTCGCTATACAAGCATCATCAGGGCTATATAACTATATGATAAAACCGGTTGGCTAAACCTTAAAGTAAAATATGTTGTGGAAAGTACAAGTGTTTTTAAATAAATTGCATCAAGAGAGGAATTCCACCAAGCAGCGACGATAAGAAGTATAGAAACTGTAATAAATAAAGACCCGGAAATACAGACATCTATGTTCATCAAATAAAATGTCTGCCCCTGACGGGAATCGAACCAAAGCCTCGCGGTTGTCTGTGGTTTTAGGCTGGTACGCTAACCCCTCGACCAATGAGGCGGTGGTCTTCATGATAAAAATAAAAATTAGCTTGTTTCCAATTACAGATACAAAATTGAAGCAAGTTAATTGATTTCAAAAGCTGTATTGTTCGGAATTCGGATGCAGTATCCCGACACAAAATGCAATAAAAACCTTTCGTAACGGTTAATGGAAGCTACTGCGGCTATTTGTTATGTTTCGACTTCCAATTAACGACTCCAATTAAAAAGTGTGGTAGCCGAAGTCGAAATCGAAGTTGCGATAG
Source organism: Calephelis virginiensis (assembly GCA_002245475.1). Taxonomy (NCBI): domain Eukaryota; kingdom Metazoa; phylum Arthropoda; class Insecta; order Lepidoptera; family Riodinidae; genus Calephelis; species Calephelis virginiensis. The sequence goes on along the minus strand of NJDC01011487.1, from coordinate 18,769 downwards.
CAATCGGAAGTTCTAGACTAGTTGGAATCGGAATCGAAGCTCCATAACACGTATTATTACGAATATCTATCGTTTGCGGTGATCACCTTAAGCCAACTAAAAAGCCATGTAAAAGTAAATACCTCTGTAATAGAGGACTTACCGACAAGAGAAACTTACTAAGTCATACTTCATATCTTAAACGCAAAAGTATGTCTATCCATCTCTTACGCTTTCACGGCTAAACAGCTAGACCGATTTTTATGAAAATTGTTATGCACACAGCTAAAGACCTGAGTTCAAATATATGCTACATTTTTTTTAAAATCTAGCTTCAAATTGCTATTATGGGGATAGACGATAGCATGGAAATCGTAACTGTTCTAAACTGATAAAGTTACAGGTAAGCAGCTAGTTTCTCTGCATATAAAAATGGTTTATCGAGAAATAATAAATTTGTATTCCTATTTTCTATCGTAAAATATTTTTAGTAAAAAAATCGCAATGGTCAAGGTACTTCGATGAAAGTTGCATGAGAATACTTCACATTTCATCTGCATTGCGACGTCTGCAGACTTGAGGCAACTAGCTTAGTAGAGAGATTAGCAGAATATTATGTCAGTCTCACAATCCTATATATTTTTTTTATAGACAGCAAGCAAATGGGCAAGTGGGACATCTTTTGTTTAATGATACTGGAAGGCAAACAAGCAGACAGCTTTCATGATGGTAAGAAAGTCACGCCGCCTAGAGACACCTAAGGTAGTAATTGTCCGTTGCCAACCTGAGTCCGGGATCTTCGGCCTAGACTCTAGAGCAAAAGTAAGTTTACCCTCCTTACCTTACCCTCCGAACCGGAAGATGTCAACGTCAAGCATTGACTTTATGGCGGCAGGAATAGGTAAGGCGGTGGTACCAATCCGGACCTGTCGCTGCGAAACTCTACCACCTAGTCAGATTGTGAGACACAATCCTATATATTTTTTTTATAGACAGCAGGCAAATGGGCAAGTGGAACATCTTTTGTTTTATGATACTGGAAGGCAAACAAGCAGACAGCTTTCATGATGGTAAGAAACTCACGCCGCCTAGTGACACCAAAGGTAGTAATGGTGCGTTGCCAACCTGAGGCCGGGATCTTCGGCCTAGACTCTAGAGCAAAAGTAAGTTTACCCTCCTTACCTTTACCTCCGAACCGGAAGATGTCAACATCAAGCATTGACTTTATGGCGGCAGGAATAGTTAAGGCGGTGATACAAATCCGGACGTGTCGCTGCGAAACTCTACCACCTAGTCAGATGTCACGGTGTTAGCCTGTGCTCGCCTTTTACGAGCTACCTGGCACAGGAAGGCAGATGGTCTATTCTTTAAAGGAGCCCGGACCAACACGGGGAAAAACATCTGATGATTATTGACCAAAGTCACCCACGGACAAGTAACATCAGGACCGCTGATGTTTTGCCATTGCAGAATCATTTAACCGACTTGAAATAAATGTGATAGTATCAATCTCATACAAATCTTCAACACCAATTTTTATGTAGCTAGCTCTGACCCCATTGACTTTGATATTTTTGTGTGAGAAATCAGCGAATAAACACACCGCTCTCCAGATGGTAAAATACATAAATAAATGTTATCAACATCCTAGTATACTATTTCGTTTTCTTATGTTCTCGACGACAGATCTACGCCCATGTAATTTTGTGTTATTTATAGTAGGGGAGCCCGCGATGCTAAATGTGTAGTGACTCCAGCGTCATTGGGACCCATTGCACTTTGTCGAATAAATAGTGGAGAGTAAAAAAGGTCATGTAAGGTTTTTCTTTTTAGCGGTGCGTTAAGTGTCTAGAAGCTAAAATAGCAATTTCAGTTACTTGATCATAGCCGAACTCATCAGATATTAATAATATATATGACTAATGTGTCTCCGATGACAGAAAGTTTCTGAAACTCCTACTCCCGTACGTCTTGTCCAAATCATTTGAAAATTTAAACATGGACTTATTGGCATGCAATAAGCTCGCCGTACTTTAATCTGACATGCGCGAGTATATTTTCAAGCCAAAAAAAATTAGACGGACAACCCTACATACGCGTCTCTATGTAGAGATTTGACACATAATGGAGGTGTTTTAATCTGACACGCCTGAGTTAGTCCAAAAATCCCCTCTTGGGCTCCCCTACTATTACATTAAAACTTCGTTTCACCCGTTCCGTATAGAAAATAATGAAGTATTATTTTTCCCAGTTTCCCTGCAACTTACCCGGTTTTTCTCTTCATAAGAACCTTCTCCTGATAATAATTAACACAATAAAAAAATAATTAGCCAAATCGGTAAAGTCATTCGGAAGTTATGCGCTTACCAACACATTTAGCGATTCATTTTCATATTATAGAGTAATATTGTACTTCATGGACTAGTAGTGATGTGCTACACACGATTACTATAGGATAAATCGATAAATGCAACACGACAACGGACTCGTTTTTTTTAACAAAATATAGAAACCAAATTACTGCCGCAAACTTTTGTACAAATTCGTTAACTATAATATTAAATTATACATAATTATGATATCATATTTAATGACAAGGTGTTACACGTATAAATTTTTGATTGATAATGCCTACTTCTTTGAAATTACCTGAGCTGTTGCAAAATAAGTAGGTATATGTAGGTAATTAAAAATGAAACAAATAATTATATCGGAGGTAATATTTGAACTCTGAACTGAAGTAAATGTCGAGCATTAAAATGATCACGACAGGAATAGGTGAGACGGGGCATATGTATTTAAGCAACGTTCAGTGTCCGAAGGACGGTTTATTGCACTCTATACACAAAAACTTTCAATTGAACGTAATAATACTCACTCTTTCCATTTCCACGAAATCCAAATCGAGCTTGGTGCCCTCGGCACCTCCCATTTTCTCCGTGACATACTGAAATAAGAATAAATATGGTAAGAATAATATAACTTACAATACATATTTTCCTAAATGTAACTAGATCAGCCGATAGACGTTTTCCCGTCCTCACTACGAAAACTGTTTTTTTTCATATGATCCTTTTCCTGAGAATAGATACCAGAACAAAACAAGAATCAGCAAAATTGATCTATCCGTTCTGATGTGTGACGCGTGGTATGACGAACAAGGGCAGCGCGGATTGATCTTTTATATACAAGACTAGACGACCCGGCGAACTTCGTATTACTTCTTATTAAAGTTTTCAAACATTTCTTTTCCATTTTTCCCGAAATATTCCCTGTTTTTCTCTTAATAAGAATCTTCCCCTAACAATATGCGATTTTAAGGGTTTTCACATTTTTATATAAAGAGATATTACGCAGTCTCATTATAGTTATATCGAAGATATGTTAATAAAGGTGAAATAGGTTACGGGTGTTACGAATATCTTAAGGCTAAATATAAAAATATAAAAATAGGCTTAGTTCATCAGCATTTGCAGTAAAAAAATAAGAACATTAACAGATGTTGAAACGGCCCGAATAGTATATTTTAGCTATTTTCATAGTTTAATGTCTTATGGGATACTTCTTTGGGGAAATTCTGCAGATATAAATACTATATTTGTATTGCAGAAAAGAGCTATTAGAGCTATTTATAATCTTAAAGTAAGGGATTCTCTCCGGGAAAAATTCAAAGAAATAAATATTTTAACCTTCAGTTCTCAATGCATTTATGAGAATTTAATGTATGTTACAAAAAATCTATGTATGTTTACAAAAAAATGTGATGTTCACGACATTAATACGAGGAATAAAAATAATCTAGCCGTATACAAAACTCGTCTCCATAAAATTAGTAAATCCTTTTTGGGTCAATGTGTATGTTTCTACAATAAGTTGCCCATTGGTATTAGAGATCTGCCTTTAAATAAGTTTAAAAAATGTATAAAAGCAAAATTATGTCAAAAAGGCTATTATACGGTCTCAGAGTATTTGGAAGATGAACATGCTTGGGGATAGAGTTTTCAATCTCCCACTAAAATTTGTAATGTGATTTGTTGTACCTTTTATTTAAGTTAAAGTAAGATTGTAATTTATATTTTTAATCTAGTTTATACGAGTATTGTAATTATTATTATTGAAAAAAATACAAGCCCGCTGAGTTCTTCTTTCGCCGGATCTTCTCAGTGTGTGGCCGCGATTACGATCCGGTGGTAGTTTTTAAAAAAATTGTCGACACGCACATATACCACTTGTATGGTTAAAGTGAATAAAGATTATTCTGATTCTGATTCTTAAAAAATATTGAATGTAAAATGATAAGGTAATATCACATACTTTCGTATAATCAATCATTAAACAAATAGTGCACAAATAGAAGAATTTATGAAAGCAATAATAAATGGTGGTATTTTGGTTGCGCATTAACTGAGCTATATTTTAGTTACCGATATCTTTTTTTCAACGATAGTAATAGAAAGGGGCAAAACATGTCTAATGCTGGCAGAGTAGTTTGTACGCGTCCGTTCTATAGACATTTACGGCCAATATTAATAACCTACACAAGACAAAAGATATCGCTACTTTAAATCAGTTACCAAGCAACCATTGTTATTTTTCAAAAACAAAAACCTATCTCTATCTGTACAGGTTATAAATAAATGCCGTTAATCTATTACACGGAAAATGTTAAAAAAAAAACGCCAGAAAAGTCCGGGTTTATCTGAAACCTTTAAAATATTCTATTTATTTTTTTGTTTCATTGGAAAAATATAGCATACACCTAAAATAAGTTAAGTGAGTGATCATTAGAATTACCACCAATATAACAATTACCAGTGTTGCTTAGCTTTATTGAAGAATCCACGAATCCATTATCTATATCTATACTAATATTATAAAGAGGAAAGGTTTGATTTTTTGTTTGTTTGACATGAATGGGCCTCCGAAACGACTGGACCGATTTCAAAAATTCTTTGACCTTTAGAATGCTACATTATCCCGGAGTGACATAGGCTTTGTTTCATCAAAATCGGTGCAGTAGAAGTCAAGTTACGCAGAGGAAGCTTCGTGAAACTGCTAGTATGTATATAGGGGTAGAATTCGTAAAGAAAAATAGTACTCCATTATTAGCAAATTCGTTACTAAATAAAAAAAATCGTCAAAAAAGGCACTAATTCGGGCTTCCGGACAAAATGTTCTTCAGATAAAATGTAAATTACAAACTAGATGTTGCCCACGTAGCAAAGGTTGAATAAAAATTGAATAGCAGTAAAATTGCAAACACGAGGTTTCAAAACAAACGAAGTTTCAATAAGTAAATCGTCATCATCGTAGATAGAAATTAAGTATTTTCCTCGATTTCCATCGGATTCCATCAAATCCAGGCTATGACTGGATCCGATAGAAGTATGTTCTTTCGAGTGAAAAAAAAGAATTTTTGAAATCGGTTGATCAATGACGGAAAAATCGTTTTTTTTGTATGATATTGGAAGGCAAGCAAGCTGTCGGATTTCCTGATGGTAAGAAATTCACGCCGCCTCGAGACACCAAAGGTGGTAATGGTGCGTTACCAACCTGAGGTCGGGATGTTAGGCCTCGAGCAAAAGTACGTTTACCGGCTATCTTACCCTCCAAACCGGAACATGTCATGACGTTATGGCGGCAGGAATAGATAAGGCGGTGGTACCAATCCGGGCGAGTCGCTGCGAAACTCTACCACCTAGTAGTATGTCACGGTCTTAGTGACGGTAAGCCTATGCTCGCCTTTTACGAGCTCCCTGGCAGGAAGGCAGATGGCCTATTCTGCAAAGGAACCCGGACCAAACAAAAAAAGGAGTCAAACATATTATAACTTCCTACTTTTTTATAGCTACAGTCAAAAGCCTGCTACGACGTAAAAAAACCACAAACAAGCACACTTTCCCAATACTAATATTAGTGCGGAAGTTTAGATTAATAAGAACAAATCTTAACACGAAATGTTCACCCTCCAGGAATATAAACTTGGACAGACTACGATCTTAATACAGTCAGAAAACAGGTGAGAACTTTAATATAAATAAGAAAGCTTCTTAACAAATAAGCTTTCCTGTGATATTGAATTTGAAATGACGTCACGTAGCTTATCCTACATTATTCGTCGAGCCTTTTCGTTCAATACGCAAATAATAAATAAAAATTCTTGATGTCTAAAATAATCTTAGACTTATGTAAAAAGTGAAGAACCTTCACGCTTATATCCTCGAAGCAGTAGGCGGAGGTACAATCAGGACACTCACGACAAGCAAAAGACATTAAGTTCCTAAATGTGATAGGCGACAAACCTATCGCCAACCAGGCATCGCCAATCCCAGGTAGCGTTGTTTTTATGAGAAAATTGAGTAAAATAATTTTCTTTATATTGTCCACCACAAGAACCGAAACTTGGACTTCACGCAGGCAAGTCCAATGGACCGTTATACTACAGGGGCGGGATGATCGCCCCTGTAGTATAACATTTTTTGGAAAGTAACTTGTATACTTTCCAAAAAATGTTTTTTTTTTATGTTATAGGAAGGCAAACAAGCAGACGGATTTACTGATGGTAAGAAATGCACGCCGCCTAGAGACACCAAAGATGGTAATGGTGCGTTGCCAACCTGAGGTCCGGATGTTACCAACATAAGTTTTTATCTTTTCTTAGGGAAACATCTAATATTTTCATTCCTGTCATAGTCATGAGATAATCTTGTGTGGATTTTCGTCATCGTCGATAAAGCCAAGTACATAAAATTAATATGCACAATATGCAGATTCGGGAAGAATATTAATTAATTTGCTTACATTATGCCCACTTACATGCAGTAACATACTTTTTCCCTCGTCTAACAAATTATCAGCTCAAAGCTTCTAAGCGGACTTCTGAGCGGTGAAGCGGATCTTAAGTTGCATTGGCCTCTTAAAAATCCGTTAATACCTAACACACGAACTCTGCCCGACAGCGTTGTCGCACCGCTACCGCACCTCCGCGTTGTATTCCGCGCGGAGAGGCGGTGCACAGTAGCGGGGCGTAGAATAACCGCGCGGATCGTCATAGGGCTGCCC
>NJDC01011487.1:0-11723 GCA_002245475.1 Calephelis virginiensis | reverse complement strand
GATCCGCGCGGTTATTCTACGCCCCTTCTATTCTATTTATATTTTATATAATACCATGAATATCTCATTTAGAGTTATGCTTCGTAGACATTAATGAACACATCTTTTCGTGTTTTTCTTTGTTTTTGTCTAGAAGAAAAATTTTTGCTACTACTTTAGTGTTCATTTTTGCCAGTGACCTTGATCAAATTTGTCACAACCGCGTTAAATCCATCCGCGCGGACAGCTGTCTAAACCACCTTACCGCGCGAACGTATCTGTGATACTCCTGGTGTTGCGGATGTTCGTGGGCGGAGGTGATCACTTTCCATCAGGTGACCCACTTGCTCGTTTGCCTCCTCTTCTATAAAAAAAAAAGAAGCACCGCTACGAAATCTGCTTTTTCGTCCCCGCCCGACGCGGCGGTGAGCGGTGCCGTGTGTTAATCGCCTTAAATTACGTCCCCGACAAATAATAGATGATATGCTGCTCGAAAGCAATATAAAAAGATTCTGAAAGAGGAGGAAATTTCCAATAAAAACTCCTGACTCCCGGAACTCTATCTCCATCCTATTAATATTATTAATGCGAAAGTTTGTAAGTATGGATGTATGGATGTTTGTTACTCTTTCACGCTCGAATGGCTGAACGGATTTGTCTGAAATTTGGAAGACAGATAGATTGTGACCTGGATTAACATATAGGCTATTTTTAATCCCGATTGCACACCGGGTTTCTGTGGAAACGCGGGCGAAGCCGCAGGTAGCAGCTAGTTATTTATAATTTTAATTTAACGCTGAAAATAGGTCTGCGCGCGACATTTTTAGGTTGCGCATGGCGTCAAAAGCGAGTACGGCACATCAATTAATTTATTGAAGGTATTGAATTTTTTTTTAAATTCGAAAAAAATATGGTGTGTTCTGAACACTGTAAATAATTTATTCCCGTTGGAAATTTTACTTAAAGTTAATTTTTCGACAAGTTAAACAATTACGAAATACGAAATTTTCTCGAACTACCACCTTAATTGTAAGTGAAAAAAAATTTTTAAATAATGGTCGTAAAAAAAATTAGCTTCGTAGAGCCTTTTTTTAGCAGGTTTATCCGGGGCAGCCCCGGATAAACCTGCTAGGGAAATTGTTGCAGTAACACGCAAATACTTCATACAACATCAAACATCAAAATACGATAAAAAACAGTCCCAAGTGCTAACAACTAAAATGTAGTTCATTAGTTCACTTTAGCCAACATTACTTTACAGATAAAAACAATCTGGTTAAAATGCACTCACACGGAAAACCCCTTTAAAGCGATTATAATAAGTTGTTCCATTAAAAGCGTTTAAACGGCATATAACATTGAAAGAGCCGAATATCCGATATTCCAGTGGAGCACAAAAGCTGCGGTCGAGGTCTAACCTTGACCGACTTGAGCATTCCCCTAAAGTTGCAACGGTAAGGCTGAACTGCCTACCTTACCTACATGTTTTATTATTTTCTAGATAAACAAGATTCTTTATCAATATTTCTAACCCCGGATGGAAAATGAGAAGTGTTATACCTTTAATTTGCTTGCGTGTGTGTATGCGCGCGACTGAGTGCAAGTGTGCATGTAAGCGTGCATATGTTCATGCGTGCGTGTATGTGTCTGTTGCATTATATAGGTAACATGTAAGTTTTATGAGAGTTCATTGAAAATTTTCAGTTTTTAAACATTTTTTTATGAGAGAAGTCAGAAAACAAGTACACGGTTTCCCTGATGAAAAGAGATAACCTTGGCCTGTAGACACCCCAGATGTTATAGGTGCATCACTATGGCCGGGATGTCAGGCCTATCGAGTCTATCGGCTACCATACTATCCAGGCCGGTACATGACAGAGTCATTATATTAACTGTTCGGTAATAATAATAATATTATACGTGCTAGTAATGTAAAATTAATCAGCTCTCCCACGAGAAGCACTTGAAATATCGCGACAAAAGGAAGCCTTCCTTCCTTCTCCGAATCTTATATTACCAGACGGGCCTTACTTTTGTAGCAATTAATTAATATTACGTGATTTACGAACATCAAAGTGTAGATACTTAAATATAGATACGAAACATGGATTTAGAAATGTACTTATAAACTTTTACATTTACAATATCTTATTCACTACTAATAGTTTTTCATTAACGCCCTGTTTACATCTACAAGTAGTACGGTTATTTAGAACTGCACACTGCATTTATTTTTATTATTAATTATTGACTTCTTGAGTTTCCGAGTTTAACCTTTGTTTTTTCCAGTTTTTTAATTAAAAAAGCAATGTTTCTCTTCAGGAACATAGTCGTGAAGATACTGCTTTTTAAATTATTATTTGCCTTAAATGATTTGGTTAGCTTTTCCTACTTTTAATCCCCAACGAAAAAAGAGGGATTTGATGTGTTTTTGTGGTATCATCACTTTTGAACGAATAGACCGATTTTGATACGGATATTTTCGTTTGAAAGCTGACGAGATTAGGATATCCTTATTTCATGTGTTGTATTTTTTTTTTGTTGCGAAATGTGTTGTTTTCCACATCTTCTTCCGCGTAGAATGGTTCGTAAAAGGCGAGCATCGATCATTACCATGAAGACCTAACCTATTCCTGCTGCTAAAACGACGGTGTCATGTTCCAGTTCGGGGGGTAAAATAGCGTGGTAGACTTGCATAAGGCTACAACCCTGGTCACAGGACAGCGATCTCTATTATCTATGGTCTAATACGAACGATAGGCCTATAAAATCAAAAGAGCTTATGCTTGTTCATTGTTTACAAATCAAAAATATTATTTAGTAGTTTAAGTTTTAGCCCTGATGATACTGTTATAAGCGAATCCGGAAGCTATTTAAAAAACAATCAATTATAATTGACACATAAACAGTATAAGTGTTTCTTCATTTAAAAATATGAATATTTGGAAGTTTTACCAAGCACCGACGATGGAAAATATCAATTATCTTATGCATGTTCGCTGTCTTATAACAAATAAATCATTTTTTCCTGCTCTCTTTTTGTAACGTGCGACAGTATTTATTTATTTGTGAAATGTATATAACCAATAAATCAAAACAAATTAATAAAAAAAAAAAACAATATACCCAAATAAGGGTCTAATCTAATTACGCTCAACTATTCTAGTAAAGCAACAAATTGCAGAAGGTTACTTCTTTGTGAGAATGTCATTCAGACGATATAAAGGATAATGCGAAGGCCGTAATAATTGGGGCGCCGATATAGGACGCGCCATGGGTCACGGTCGCCCCCCGTCATCACACCCCGAAGTAACAAAGGACTGAGTCAGGACTCAGAATATTGTGATACTTTATTACGAGTTCCGGAAAATATGCACTCTTTTTGTACGTGAAGAGGATATTTCCACTCGGTGGAATACATTTTGTTTCCACTTAGGAAGTTTCATTTATTTTGGCGCAGTGATTTAAAGACAATCACTACATAGTATAAAACAAAGTCGATTCCTCTGTCCCCATTTCCCTTTGTATGCTTAAATCTTTAAAACTACACAACGGATTTTGACGCGGTTTTTTTAAATAGATAAAGTGATTGAAGAGGAAGGTTTATATTATTTCATAACCGTGCGAAGCCGGGGCGGGCCGCTTGTTGTGTAATAATTTAATACACAGGCTAGCACTAGCTGTTAACTGCCTTTATTGAAAAGATATAGGAAGTATCTTCACGCCCATGTCCCCGAAGAGGATAAAGACACGAACAGGTCACCCACGACTAGCCAAAGACACTAAGTCCCACGATGTGATAGGTGGCAAGCTTATCCCCAACGGGCACATATCCAATTTCGGGCAATGGGAAAAGTAACGAGTTCGACTCTTGGGTCGTGCAACAACAAAAAATGTGTATTTTCAATTTCGTAATAAAAATAAAGTTACCCGGGACTGGATATGTGAACGGTTGACAATAGGCTTACCATCTATCACATTTTGGGACTTAGTGCCTTTGGCTACTAGTGGGTGCCCTGGTTGTGCCTGTGCCTACCTCTTCAAGGATATAAGCGTAAAGATACTTGTTTTTTCGAACAATTTTATATTGAATTTTCACTATTTGAAGACTCCACTTAAAAGTTAAATCATCTTTTATCAAAATCAGTAAACTGGGAGCGGATATATTTCAAAGCTGCCGGCGTGAACCAGAAAACCTTAAAATTTATTAATATTTTTATTTAATTGAAGCGCAGCAAAACTGCAAAAGCCGACTACAATCTCAATAAGTAAGTCATCTACAAACACACAAATTCAATTAACAGTTGCTCGCCTCTTGTGAGATGCCTCGTACGAAGGCATATCATCTATTCTTAGTAAATAAGAATTATAACTTACTAGCGGCCCGATACGTGCTTCGCTACGTATATGACCGCATGAATGACATAACACAACAAAACAAAAAAAGAAAAAATACTGAATTAAGTTTCAATATGACAGCAAAATCCCCATCTGAAAAAAGTTTCAATTTTACTGAAAAATACCCATTAACAAAATGATAAGCCATTTATTGAATTAATTTTTACAAAAATTGTGATAAATGAAGAACCGCTCGACCGATTTTATGCAAACTTCACATAAACCATATACTAAATAGTCCGAACTAAGCCTAAACATCTGGTTTGTATAGGTAAGTCCGTCCTTGAGTTATAAAATTACAACGAAAAATGGCACTGATTTTAATATATATATAAGATAGAAGATAGATTAATTGAAGAAAATAATTATTGTAATAATATGTAGTGAACATAGTGACTTGGTTTTCAAGTGTAGTGTAGCAGTGTACCTACGACGTAGCACATGGTTACTACGTGCTACGTGGATACAAGGCAATAACTGGATATTGCCTTATTTCGATAGGACAATGTCTGCACATACAAAAATGTTAACAAATGTTCTAATACAAAAAATAACATAAAATGTAAAAAGTAAGTACCTTGAGGCCTTTATCTCTAAAGAGGTAGGCAAAGACACAACCAGTGTACCACGATTAAATTAAAAAAAAAAGTTTACAAAAATTCTTTTAATAAATTATATCATTATTAAAATACATTATATTATATTATATAAAATATCTTCAGGCCAAGTCCCTTACGGGGTAGGAGAGAGTATCGAGTGCCAAACCACACGCTCTTAGCAAACCTGCCTTGCTTGCTCCACATCCATTACCCTCTTCATTCAAACATGCCGATTTCGAAGACTATTGACATCACCTTCGGATAACACCCGAGCGATTTGATTGTGGAATGTCTACCCTGATGTCCCCGGGTACCTACATCTATCCACATTCGCTTTGTATATCTGCTTTGTCAATCTTTCATCTGTCATTCTTTCTATATGTCCGAACCAGCGGAGCTTGCCCTTTCTCATTTTAACACCAACACTTTCTTTCAATCCCACTCTTTCACGGATATCTCTATTACGAATTATCTTTTTTAATATCATTTTAATGTTGTTATTTGCAAATGTAATTGTATGCAATATGATTTGTTTTAAGCTTTATTAAGATACACGCTAAGTACAAGTACGTGCAGCAAACATTTCAAACATATAATCTATGTATGTCGGTAAACTGAATTGGAGTTCTTACAAGGGTTGCCAACCATACCTTATAGTAACGTATCCTACTTTATTTTTTGGCAATTATACTTTATACTTTTACATACAAATCAAGTATGGTACGTGCAGCGAAAATTCCAGACATATATTCTATGTATGTCGGTAAACTGAGTTGGAGTTCTTACTAGGGTTGCCAATCATACCTTATAGTAACGTATCCTACTTTATTTTTTAGCAATTATACTTTATACTTTTATATACAAATAAAGTATGCCAAAATACTTTATTTTCAATGATGTGTAAAACAAAATACACATTATGAAAAATACAGTAGAATACTTTATTTTTTTCCTATCCAAACCAGTTCATACGTTTTTCTAGTTAAAAAAAAAGTTGGTAACCCTAGTTATTAAAAACAAATGTAGTTATGTTAATTTTCATGTCTTACACGAAACGTTTATAATCCCAATATAAATAAAAATCTCTATGTAATTTCATGTAGGATTATATGAGTTCGTATTTTAATGGCGCTATTTATATGACAGCATCGAGGCCAGGCCAACGACGTTCCAAAGCCTAACATAGCGACAACATTGAGCCATCAATCACGTCTCGGCTGCTTGGGACTTAAACATCTCCCACTTACGTAACTATTACGGGGACGTGCTTGAAATAATGAAGAAAACACGTAGTTTGTCACAACTTCCCCTGTGTGCTTGACGAGTTTTGAAGAATGTGGTGAATTTATCCTCAATTAATGTACTAATATCAAAAGAATACGTATAGCATTTCAATTTTTCCCGTATTGGTCCGGGATCCTTTGCAGAATAGACCATCTGCCTCCCTGCCAGGCAGCTCGTATAAGGCGAGCATAGGCTTACCGTCACTAGCACCGTGACAGCAGTCTTGCAGCGACTCACCCGGATTGGTACCACCGCATTACGATACTATTCCTGCAGCCATAGTGTCGGCGCTTGCCGTTGACGTGTTCCGGTTCGGAGTATAAGGTACCTAGCCGGCAAACTTACTTTTGCTCGAGGCCTAACATCCCGGCTTTAGGTTGGCAACGCATCATTACCACCTTTGGTGTCTTTAGACGGCGTGAATTTCTTACCATCAGGAAATCCGTCTGCTTGTTTGCCTTCCAATAACATAAAAAAAGAATTAAGTTCGCGTGGTAGGTTTCCACAAATCTATACAGAAAATAAAACAGTGATAAAACTAAATATGTACATAAAATATTTTTAAAAAACAACTATTGCTATTAATTTTAGGACACATAACCTAAAACGAGGTATATTAAAAATTTTGCATGTTTTTCAGTTTATCTATTCACTTTTCCCGTAAGAACTACTGAACAGATTTTAACTAAATTGTGTATAGTAGACGTTCATAGTCCAGGCCAACAGTAAGGACGACTGCGGGAAAGTTATTCTTTCCCATTACTAACCACAAATAATCATCTCAACATCAAATAAATGTTTGTAAATATAAATACCAGCCTTTGATGATGAGAGAGAGTTATCCATTTTTATTGTGATGAGACAATGAAGCCGCCACAACAAGGAGAGCCGTATGCTTGACACAGCTCTCATGGTGATAGGAGACAGCCATGGATTGTATATAACACCATAGATGTTGTAGGTGCGTCGCAGCCCGTGACCGGCTTGTTAGTTCAATTATGCAAGACTACCGGTTACTCTACCCTTCGGATCGGAAGATGACGCTACCATTACCGCGACAGGAATGGGTAAAAATGTAAATCTCTGACCAGACAAGTAGCAGCACGGATCTCTATCACCAGTGGTCTTGTTGGTAATGACTCTTTGAGCCTCGTTCGTCTTTTATGAGCTGACTGGGAGGAAGGCAGACAGTTTATTCTACAGCGGACACCATTAACAACACTTGGAAAATATAAAAATAGAATACAATATTCATTTATTGCGCTATCGTATACAAACATGACAACACGAACATTCGCGCAAACGCCCTTCGCCGTCTTACGAATTTTCGATCAGATCACGTGTCCTGACGCGAGTTCACAAGTTTTTACCTATTCCAAAAAAAGCGCATGCCTCTAAAAGAGTTTTCACTTCAGAAAACACTAAACTTTGAGTTAATTTCAATTTGTAAATATTCGTTATCCATTCACGTCCCGATGTTTGTAATAAAACTAAGCAAAATCCGTTTTTAGTAGTAGGGGAGCCCAAGAGTGGATTTTTGCAATCATTAAAGCGCGTCATATTAAGATATGGAAGATACCCCAAAACCATGGTTAAAGATCTCCATAAAGTTAAAAAATCTTTATATATAGGCAAGCGCGCATGGCAGTCTGTCTATTTTTTTGACTTGAAAATATACTTGAACATGTCAGATTTAAGTATTGCAGTATCGCATGCCAATATTTTTATGATGATTTGGTGTTGGAGGGTCAGAAACTTTCAAAAAACAAGTCATCTATCTATGATCATAGTCCATTACGGCGAACTGTCTGATTGACATATTTCCGACATCGGAGACACATTTGGGATTATACACTATTCATTTTTAATTAATTTGCTGATGACAAAGTGACTGTAATTGTTCTTTTAGCTTCTAGATGCTCAATGCACCGCTAGAAAAAAAGACAGGTTGCACGGGAGTGCCGGCAGAAGTGAAAACTTGAATATTAACGTTGTACATTTTTGATATTTTAGAATGGTTAGGGAATAATTTGCACTAATTGCTTTAATTATCAGTACGAAAGTACTACCAATTATGCACAAATATTATTTTCATATCAATAACCTGCGTTTGGCTTGACAAAAACTTGCTAAACCTAGTCTTACTGGGTACGTGACGGCTAGGAGCGTCGTCATATTATCTGTATGACGAACATTGCTCGTCTACTCATAAAGCTTATTTTCAAGATGGAACAAAAGAGCAATGTCTGTTGACATTATACGTATCTGCTATCATGTTGTTTTATGAGAATTTAATGGTAGGTATATTGCGGCGTATTATCCATTGCGAATCCTATATACTCTTCGAAAATATCTAAGCAATACAAAAACAGCAATGAATCTACGTTTTATTTTAGAACTCGCGCCGTCTTATTCGCGCATGTGCTCTGCGCCGTCTTACGATCTGACGCGAATTTAGAAGTTTTTACCCATTCCAAAAAAAAGTGCGCAACGCCGCTAAAGAAGTTTTTACTTCCAAAAAATCTCACATGATCTTTTTTAAACTGTACTATTAAATCGACAAAGTCAAATTCGTCCGTATAATGCTGGAGATGCTACACATTAAACATCGCGGGCTCCCCTACTATAACATTTAAACTCGTTAAGATTTCATCTTCATATGTCCTTTGGAAGGGCGAGTTAACAGTTTTTTTTAGATTTTTAAGATACCATAATTTCTCCTCTATCTGTTTACAGAATATATCACTATACATAGTATAAAACAAAGTCGCTTCCTGTGTTCCTATGTCCTTTGTATGCTTAAATCTTAAAAATTACGCAACGGATTTTGATGCGCTTTTTTTTAATAGATAAAGTGATTAAAGAGGAAGGTTTATATGTATATTTCATAACCGTGCGAAGCCGGGGCGGGCCGCTAGTTGATGTATAATATATCTATTTTAATAACAATTCTAAGAAAGATCTATGTATGTGTGCTCTAACTTCGAAATACAAATAAAACCTTCATGTGTGAAGTCATACAGAAAACAAAAAAAGACTTTTGTTACTTCACACATCGATAAATAATTCATCGTCTATTCGCACTGAAGTGAACTCACCCTTGAAGAAAACAACAGAACTATAACCTTGTGTAACTTTTATTTGTACAACCTACACAATGTTTTCTCTGACGTATATTGGTTTTACATTAGAACTAATTCACCGATTTTGTAATAATTATCTTGAAAAAAGTGAAACAACTAACAAGCGCTTTATTAATAATGAAAGCCAAGCAAAACTGAAAAAAAAAACGGTTTTCATTTATAAATCAGCTGTTACACGCAGCTTTCCTCGAGTGACAGTTAAAATATTCACTGAACTGGAATTGAATTAAAAACTATATATGAATAAGAATTTATTACATATTTAAACGCAATTACTTTAATCAATAGCCCATTAATAAGGACTTTTATACAAACTTTCAACCCCTATTTCTCCCCCTATATAATTTTTATTAAGATCTTGTGCTTTTTGAGGTTTATGAAGACACATAAGTATATTGCGCTGATAAAACACTTTTCAGATATTGATAAAATTGATCACCACTGAATCACACATCCATACACATATACACATCCTCTACATATCCAAAAATGATACTAATACCTAATATCGCCTCTGTGGTCTAGCGGTTCAGTTGTTGGACTTGACTGCATGAGGTCCCGGGTTCAAATCCCCGGTCGGGCAACAATAGGAAAATTGGGTTTTTCCAATTTTCTAAAAAAAAAATGTTGCTCGGGATAGGATATGTGCCCGGTTGGCGATAGGCTTGCCACCTATCACATTGTGGGACTTAGTATCTTCGGCTAGTCGTGGGTGCCCTGATTGTGCCTCTGCCTACCTCTTCGGGGATATGGGCGTGAAGAAGCCTTGATAATAATACATGGATATACTTAAATTGATGCCAAATTAAATTTAATAAGCACCCAGACCAGGAAATGCAGATATCTTAATGTTCATCACACAATTGCCTGCTCACGTTAGGAATCGAACCAGAGCCTTTGCGGCTGGTCAGTCGAACTAAGCGTGTACGCTAGCCCATTGGCCAACAAAGGGGTCTAAAATAGTTGGAACCTCCTCCTTTTTGAAGTCAGTTAAAACATCTACAAGCGGGTATGAGGAAATAAAAAATCAATTAATATCTAAAAATATACACGAACTGATCGAACCGCCTATTAAGCGAATTATATATTTGAGTTATGGTTGTCAGTAAACATATTAACACACAGGAATATTCATAAAATACCAATATAAATTTAACATTAAACGCATAGCACATATATACAGAAGTTTAGTACCTGGATGACAACGCAATTTTTTTTCCTTTGTGGATAACCATGTTTGCATTTTGATTTATGTGTCGAAAAAAAATGGAAAAAAATCGGTTTAAAGTAATCTGGACCCAAATCAGAGGTTTGTGGTTTTTGATATTTCCCACTTTCAGCTTTCCATGTTAGTTAATATGACTATTTATCTTAATGATATTCAAACGTTTTTATTGCCTGAAGACACGGATAAAATATACAGGAGAATGCTTATTTAAATATATTTAATATTTTTATATAATGAGTGAACTGCATCTGCAGACCTTAAAAAAAACTCATTTTAAATTTGAGGCCCAAATAAAGCTGACTGGAAACAGCCACCACCTGTCGTCAACGGGACCCCGTGTTCCTGTGCTAGGCAGCTTGTAAAAGGCGAGCATAGGCTTGCCGTCACTAGCACCGTGACATCTGACTAGGCGGTAGAGTTTCGCAGTGCCTCAACCGGATTGGTACGGTACCACTGCCTTACCTATTCCTGCCGCCGGTTGTTCCGGTTCGGAGGGTTTGGTAGCCGGTTAACTTACTTTTGCTCGAGGCCTAACATCCCGGACTCCGGTTGGCAAAGCACAATTACCACCTTTGGTGTCTCTAGGCGGCGGAATTTTTTTACCATCAGGAAATCCGTCTGCTTGTTTGCCTTACAATGTTATATAAAAAAAGGCACATATCAAATCCTCGGCTACATAATTTTTATTATTGCCTTATTTTTTCACCGCCTCGTTGGTCGAGGGGCTAGCGTTCACGCTTGACTCTACCTTCTAACCTCGAGGCTGGTGTGCTTAGAAAATTAAAAAAAAAAAAATTTTGCTATGTTGCCCGACGCAGAGATAGACTCGAGACCTTTCGAAGTCAAGTCCAACACAGGACCGCCGTACCACAGAGGCGACTCAAATTTTATTTTTATGTAAATTATGTGAACTTTTACCGTAAAGGCCACTGTATCTTTTTTTAATTTAAAGCGAATAATTATGTTCCCAAGTATTTTGTGTCACACTATATATGAACTAAGCCATTATGAATTAAAGCAGTGTTACCAGATTGACTATTGGTAAGTGATTGGATTTTTTGGTCGCCACTGACCCTGGCCTTGATAATAACA
>NJDC01011486.1:53873-79387 GCA_002245475.1 Calephelis virginiensis | reverse complement strand
TAACGGATTACGGATCGTTGATTATAGGAACCGGGCTATAGCGATTCAAGAGGAACGATTATATGTATTATAACATAGAAGTTTGTGCATCCGTACGAAGCTGGGACGGATTGCTAGTTAATATATTTTTGGTGTAACTCAACTACTAATATGATGTTTATAAAATGTATTGTGATATCGGCATCAGTTGCTATCTTCTGAAGAAAGAATGCGCCGCGGTACATACTGAAATAGAGTCGATTTTTGCAGTTTTTCTGCCCTTAATTATTTGTAATGTGTTTTTTATAAAGTGATTCTGTAAAGTGTGATCATATTATTATATAATCAAGAATGTAAAAAAAAAAATTGGATATTTCTTGTATGTGTTGGTTGACAGATTTATGCATCACGGCTAGCGCTTTATCTTGGCTATATCCAACATATTTACATGACATAAGCTGAGATCCAAAAGCATCGATCCAGAGCAAATCAGATCTGTCAACATGTAAGGATAGCTCTTTAGTTGGTCTTAGAAGGGAAGATGTGTCCTCTAGCAAAAGGACTGTCGTACTGTACGTCAAAGTGGCCGCCGGCGTGTTTGAACAACTAATGAGCGGCTCCCCGGAGACAGTATGTTTACCCTCGACGCCCCTAGCGATCCTCGCCTGGCTTTTTCGAACACCTAGGTTTGCCCCAAACCCCCCTGTGCTCCGTATGTTTACTCCCTCGGTGTCGGATCGGACTTTCAAGTGCAAATTGGAAAATTGTAGATAAACCATCCCGGTCGAATGGAAATCATGACAGCAAAACATTGCTGTATTTACTCTAATGTTCAGGGTATTCATTACTAATATACGCAATCGATTTTGCACAATTGACTTTGAACTGGTGAATTTACTTAAATTGAAAGTGAAGACGCGTTATTAGTTAACAAAACATGACATATTTTTTAAAACCTCTACGTGATTTTTAAATATTTTAAAACTGATACGAATATTCCAAAGAAATGGCTTATCCTTAGACATCTCAGAAACCTATCCCAATATTTTTTCTGGAACCTTTTTAATGTATAAACACAGCTAGCTTTGCCAGGCGTCTAGTTAAAGTTGAACATAGAAAACATGTTTTAGCAAAATATAGTGTCCAGCTTGTCCGGGTTTCGCTGTCACCCCCACTCTTTCTGCGCCACGCCTCCAACTACTGGCTTAATTAGTGGTTTTAAAAGAAAATAAATAGAACTAGGACTGATTCGTAATTAAATTTTAATTTCGTGTAATTTAAGAATATAAATAATCAAAGCCGGGATATACTTACTCAAGAAATTCTGTCTTGTTTTGCTAGCCCTAATAATGTAGTGCATCTGGATAAATAATAACTACATGGAATTGCTATACAGCTGCGAGGTTTGGCAACACGTCAACCCTAAACACCGATTTTTTATGGTTTTATAATAAATAGTGGTCGCCCATTGGTCGAAATTTAACCATAATGTTTAAATTTTAGTTATAATTACAAGCTATTCAATACATATAATTAAATAATAATGTTCACACATTAATAAGTTTCTATTGTTAGTTATTTTTGATAACACGCTCTCTACTTTCATGATGTTGAGTTGAGTTTCATGATGAGTTTGGCGTCAAGCAGGGTTGTGTGTTGTCAGCACGCTTGTTTATCTTATATTTGGACAAATGTCTTCAAAGGTTAAGATCATTGAATGTGGGAATGCGTATGGGTGACCAGGTGGTGAACTGCCTGCTTTATGCAGATGATGCTGTACTTTTGGGCTCTACACCATCTGAGCTGCAAACACTGGTCACAGTTATGAAGGAGAATGTAAAAAAAGGGGCTTACATTTGAATGCGATGAAAACCAAAATAATGGTGTTTGAAAGAGACGTAGCCAGAACGGATGTAAGAGTTTTGGTTGATGATGTAGTGCTGGAACAAGTGAATGAAATTGTATATCTTGGTTGTGCTTTTAGCAGGGATGGAAGGTACACCGCGGATGTAGGGAGGATAGTGAGTGCAGGGAATAATGTGAA
Organism: Calephelis virginiensis; assembly: GCA_002245475.1. Taxonomy (NCBI): domain Eukaryota; kingdom Metazoa; phylum Arthropoda; class Insecta; order Lepidoptera; family Riodinidae; genus Calephelis; species Calephelis virginiensis. Next base: position 77,364 of record NJDC01011486.1, on the reverse strand, counting down.
TGGAGCGTTGGGTAAGCTATTTCAAAGCGAGGTTTTGAGTCAAAAAGCTAGACTCGCTTTGCATAATTCTGTGCTTAACAGTGAGATCCGAGAAAGAGTGGTATTGAAAGAAAGTGTTGGTGTTAAAATGCGAAAGGACATGGTTCGGTCATGTGGAAAGAATGAAAGATGAAAGATTGACAAAGCAGATATACAATGCGAATGTGGATGGATGTAGGTACCCGGGGAGACCAAGGCTGACATTTCACGATCAGATCAATCGGATATTATCCGAGGGTGGTGTCAAGAGTCTCCGAAACCGGCGTGTTTGTATGAAAAGGGTTATGAATGTGAAGGAAGCAAGACAGGTTTGTCAGGATCGTGGAGTCTGGCACTCGATAGTCTCTGCCAACCCCGTAAGGGACTTGGCGTGAAGATATGTATGTATGTATGTATGTATTTAAATACATACTGACTAAGATTCATAAACATCCAGGTCATAGAGTCAGAAATACAAACATATCCCCGTGTTGATCCGGGCACCTTTGCAGAATAGACCATCTGCATTCCTGCCAGGCAGCTCGTAAAAGGCTAGCATAGGCTTACCGTCACTAACACCCTGACATCCTACTAGGTGGTAGAGTTTTGCAGCAACTCGCCCGGATTGGTACCACCGCCTTACCTATTCATACCATAACGTCCAATGCTTGCCGTTAACGTGTTCCGGTTCAGAGGGTAGGGTAACCGGTAAACATACTAGTGCTCGAGGTCTAACATCCCGGCCTCAGGTTGACAACGCAGCATTGCCACCTCTGGTGTCTCTAGGCGGCGTGAATTTCCTACCATCAGGAAATCCGTCTGCTTGTTTGCCTTCCATTATCATAAAAAAAAGCTCATCTAGATCATCAATTTGAGAAATCGAACCCGAGTCTCGCGGTTGGTTTGTGCTGCTCGCATGGGGAGACAAGCCTATTAGCATCGCCTCGACCAAGGAGGCGATAATTTAAAACCTATACCATTATATTTAAATATGTCAGGTTGACAATCTGATTGCTAAATTTTCCAGTAAGTTGACAATGGTAAAGCACTCACGCAAAAAAAAAATAATCATAAGATTTTCTAGATTAGGACTAAAATCAACAACGCGAGAGGTTAAAAACTTTACTGAAATGTTTAACAGACATACCTATTATAAGATCTTTTCGTTGTGTAAAAATCCCATCGCCCGCCAGTCACTACAGGAAACAGCGAGATCAACACCATTTCGAATTATTTATTTTATTATTAGGTGGGAAGGTGCTGTACAGCAGGTCCTTCGAGTTAGTACCACCACCTTATCCAGCTCCCTGCGCTAAAAGGTCAAAGTTCTCCACTATCGCATTCTATACTAGATGATAGGGTAGCATATCGCAGGTATCATATACCTAATAAATGCAACAGTAAGATATATAGTGTTAAATAGGCCAGAGTTGTCTCTTGTCAAATCTTTAGTTTGATTCTACATAAGGGGTTTTTGATACTGATATACTTTTTGTTGTAACAAATATTTTCTCAAGTTTATTAGATTTTCGTTTTTCTATAATCTGTTAAAGTAATGAGCCTAAATGAGGCCTTAGACTTCGTGCACGTGCTGCAAATAACTTGTGTTATTTCCAATTTAAATGATGAGACCTAGGTTAGTACTCATTATAAGGGATGCAAACGATACATCGATGTTTTAAAACATCGAGGCGTCGTTCATAAGCATCGATGTTTTAACATCGATATTAAACAACAAAAAAAACATCGATACATCGTTCATTATCAACGATGTTTTATGAACGATGTTCTATTCCAATGTCATCACTTTGTTAGATAATAATCTAATGTATTTTCTATTTTTGTCTCACTCTTACGCTTAAAGTGAGCAAAAACGAACCGATGTATGTTTAGCATCCATTTGCAACTCCGTCGTTCGTGTTTGTGCATTTTCACAAAATTATTTTATTTATAGGTTTTGGTATTCTTCCACTATTCATATGTTGGTACGTTACAACTGTTTTATTTAAAGTATAAGTATATGTCTATAATTTTGATTACTAAAACGCTTTTTCTCACTATACCATGGCCGTACGTTAACCCTGCTAATATTTTAAAGAAACATCGTAAAACCATCGATGTTTCGTTCATAAACATCGATATTTTCGACATCGATGTTTCATTTTCAAAAACATTGATATTTTAATATCGATGTTTTTTATGAACGATGTTGCATACCTACTCATTATTCTGTGCAGGTATCGCAAACTTTTGGTTTGATTTATATGTTCACTTTTACATTTTGATTCTACCCCGGTACATTGATTATGTACTTTAATAGCAATTGGTTTTGGTTAAATAAAGTAAACTAATTTCACGCCCAGGCAGAGATACAACCAGGGCACCCAAGACTAGCCGGATGTAATCCCGGGCAACATTATTTTTATTAGAAAATTGGAAATATACAATTTCAAATTTTTTTTGTTGCCTGACCCGGGAATTGAACCCGGGACCGCAACAAGTCAAATCCGACGTCGGACCAATAGACCAATGAAGTAATTGACTGGTATAATTTTTGTTATATTTGGCATTAGCAGATTTTTATCAAGCCAATTCATAATTATGCACATCATTTGCATATTTTCTTTGTCTCTTGCCAAGTTTTACCGTGAACAACTACTAATGTATCACCTGTAAAAGCAAGAGTTTCCCTATTTGCTATGGATAAGTTGCATAGGTTATTTAAACATATTAAAAATAAGGTAGGGCCTAGCACTCTCCCTTGGGGGACTTCGAACTTAATGCTACATAACAACTCTCAACAACAAAAACCAAAATCTGCAACTCTTACACATTCTTTCTATCCATCACATAATTTGTAAGAAGTTTTAGTGGTATGCCACGGGTACCTGTTTTCAAGTTTCTTAAACAACACTGAAAAGGAAAATGTGTCAAACGCCTTATTTAGTTCAAGGAATAAAAATAAAATAAAACATATCCCTGTACATGTTTTACCTATGCAAATAATGAGCTACAAACGATAAAAGTTTGTTAATTACGTCGGTATTAAATCCATTATTCCTAAACATAAATTGATTGCAAGCTATCATCACTCCATATTTTTCTAGATATGATTTTCAACTATTGTTATTATCTTTTATTTAACTTTTGCAAGAATTGGCAGTAGAGTAGTAGAGTAGAATTGACAGTCTGAAGCTTCATTCTTATCCTCAGATTTATATATTGAGATAAGAATTATTTTTTAAATTACGCCTTGATCAATACATAGGTAAGATATTAAAGGTAATCGATGATTTTAATATTTTTATCATACTGGAAAAAATCCCGTTCCATCCGCAAGATGAACTTAACTTTAACGAGCTAATAGTGCATAGAAATTTTACTTCATAAAACCTTACACTCACTGCATTCACCTTACGTAACGGCCGTGCTCAGGGTTGTTAATTAACATTTAATCAGTCATTAAGTCGACATTATCTTACAAAATATTAAAATAATGATAGATTAAAAATATTAATTAATGTCTCTGATTGCGCCCGTAAGCGCAGAATAATAATATTTTTAACGAAGCTACCTAAAAAACCCACCAAAACAGTATCCAAAATTAGTAAATGAAATATAGATGGAAAAACTTCTTTTTCAATATTCTCAACAAAAAGTATACTATAATATAAAATTGTAAGTTTATAGATCTCTCCTCAGTGGTCTAGCGATCCGGCGTCGGACTTGACATCTAGGGGTCTCGGGTTCGATCTCCGAATCGGGTGACAAAAAAATTGAAAATGGGTATTTTCAATTTTCTAATAAATATAACGTTGCCCGGGATTGGATATGTGCCCGGTTTGGCGATAGACTTACCACATATCACCTAGTGTCTTCGGCTAATCCTGGTGGTGTCCTGATTGTGCCTCTTCCTAACTTTTTTGGAACGTGGGCGTGAAGATACTACTACGATACTGCTACTACTACGATAGCTTATAGTTTTCACTTTTCAAGTCAGTATTAGGTACCTATTTCAGTTGTTAACTGCTTGTTTATAAACTGACGGCCAGTTTAAATAACCTTTAAGACCTTTAACCTTTAGTAACCTGTAAGAGATATAACTACTACAGACCAGTAACCAAGCAAACACTGATATTTTCAATAATTTATAAAAAAAAATCTTCAAAACTCTAGTAGATCCGTCTATAACTGTTTTAAATTACTATTGAAATTGGCTGTAAATCTATATACAATAAGGGCTGATGTTACGATACTAGCGACATCTATACCTGTATAGAACTTATTAAAATGTAAATACTTCTCAATAGATTATAGCGCCATCTAGTATGAAATACAAAAAGTAAAACAGCGTAAATAGAGCTCGCATGCAAAGGCGAGTTGTAGTAAATATACATTAGAACAGATGACGCTTCCAAAAATTGCATCAGTGTTTTCAAGATTGACAAAAGACCATTTCTCTTTTTTTTGCCTCATGTTTTTACAACGAATTTTATTGCAAGACTCTCATAACTTTAAACTTGAATGTAAAAGTAAACATTGGAGTTTTGGCGCCATCGAGAGAAAAGATGATCGAAGTTTTTTCATAATTATTGAATTTCATGTTGATATTTAGTGAAATTAGTCAATTTTGGTGGCATTTTGTACAATTTCATTCATCTCATTCTCATTATATGAGCTTGGGTAATGATGCCATCGCTTTACCCAAGAGCCTCACATGATTAACTGACGACTTATGAGTTATGACAGATGACTGATTATAATTTGTTAAAATTGGTGTAAAATTTGAAGCAAATTTCTACTTGACTAATGGCAAAATACTAACGTGAAGGCCAATACTTAAAGAAAGAATTATTAACTAGGTACTACTAATATCTAATCTGTGATCTATATTACGTAGTATTTATATACTCTTTGACTATCTATTTCTTTAAACTCATCTAGGGTAAAACCAGTCTAGAGCAACTTTCATAACGAAAAATAAAACAGATAAGTTTGCTATGTTTTTTATTCGCCCAAATCATATGACAGTAGTTGCCTTATATCTGAATGCCTTTAGACTTACTTTCACATTATACGGGTTATACTTTTTCAGGTAAACTTTATACAAATTCGGGTTTGCTATGTATCAATAGAAGTCCCGCCTCTTACTACATAGTATTTATATACTCTTTGGGTAAAACTGCTAAATATCGGCCATGTCAACATTTTTCAACCAAAAATTCCTTTTATTTTTAATATTTTTTTGATTTTAATATAGATATGTGTATTTTTAAGGTTCTGCATTGGTTTAGTGTTCTATATTTTAAATTTGTTTCTATGATTTGTTCATATTTTATTTTCTATCAATTTTTATTTACAAGCTTGACTGATTATCTTTATATCGGCCGAACAGGTTCGCCGGGACAGCTAGTAATATAAAAATGAATCTCTATTTCCCTTGGTCATCGCATCACACATGAATTGATAGTACAATATACTTATTTTGGTATTGTGTTAATTGTTTTCAAAAGAGTAATATTGTGTTGTTTTATAATAGAAAAAATGTTATTTACATTTAGAAAATTTAGTGTAGTATAACACTGCTCTTCTAATAGTAAGAGATAACCTTTGTCCATAGACCCTATGAATGGATGATGGGTGATGTGTCGCTGTCTTAAGGCCGATGTCACAAATTAACAAGTAGGCGAATTGTATGTCTAATTGTGCAAGTTTACCACCTACCCTACCATCTGAACCGGAACATGACATTGTCATTATGTTGAGACTTGGGAGGAATAGGTAGGGTAACGGCAGTGCCGGACTAAGCCCATATACTATTTTTAAAAATATTGTAAAATTGACATTTATTTTAGCAATTTCAGAATTTCAAACACCTCATATATCATATCAAGGTCTTAAACACAATAAAACAAACAAAATCTTTTTTTCTTTCAAATCATATGTACATATACTGTTTTGGTATTTAAGGGCGCAATGTGAATATTTGAAAATTGGTAAAAAATAACAATCGGACAAACAAACGAACAACAAAATAAAATAAATATAACAAATAAATAAGAATATGTTTTTTCAATTTGAAAAAAATAAAAATAATATTCAAATTTAAAAAAAAATAATGTAATTTTCTGTCGGGTGCCCAGGCCATGGCCTAGTCTGGCCTATTGAGTAATCCAGTACTGGTAATGGATCCCTACTCAAATTATTTGCAGCACGGCACTCTACTACCAGTGGTCTTGTTGGTATTGATCTATTTAACTTTTACCCGCTTCTTACGATGTGCCTGGTAAGCAGATGGTATATTCTACATCACAGTTCTACATGACAGACCAACTAACACGGGGTTAGTTAATGCTATTTTCCAATTCGTATGTCAATAATAGCAAAGACAATATTTACTAATCTCTGATAAAAGTAAAAGGATTATGATTATTATCTCCTTATTTTTTTATTTAATTTAAAATTTATCCCAGCATTTGGCGTGTTCCGGTTCGGAGGGTAAGGTATTCGGTAAACTTGCTTACGCTCGAGGCCTAACATCCCGGCATCAGGTTGGCGACGCACCATTACCACCTTTGGTGTCTCTAGGCGGCGTGAATTTCTTAACATCAGGAAATCCGTCTGCTTGTTTGCCTTCCAATATCATAAAAAAACCCTAAAAATAAATCTTGGTATATTTTTAAAATCTGTGACAACCGACTGACGATATCGTGTATCTATTAAAAATAGAAAAAAACATAAGATAGACAGAGGTACTTGTAGTCGATGAAAAGGTTAAGATTTTAAGAAAAAACAGAGTAAGTATATTTTTTTAATTTACAAATATAAAACCAAAATTGTACTCAATACCTTAAATAGACTTTTAGAGTCAATGTAACTATGTATAACAACATTATATCGACGTTATTGACGACACAAAAAAGTTTGCCGATTTACTTAATCCTTTTTACAGCTTCAAACCTTATTACCCTACATTTTTAAGGTTGATATAATCGTTTTTAACTAAACAATCAAACATATTAATATATATACAAAATAAAAATTATACATAATGTAATCAATATCATATAAAATATCCCTGCAATATCTTAACTATACATTTTCAATTTAAATTGGTTGAAACACTAAAGAATTCAGTTCAGACATATAATAGGGTGGCCATACACTCTTAATATATGGGATACTAGCCAAATTTGGTTGTTATTTAATTTTTCTATATCATTTATGTACTTAACTGTTTGCAATTAATGAAGAAGATAAAAATTGTATTATAAGATATAAAATATGTGTAATAAAAAGGTAACTTATACGCTTCAAAATCAAAGTAAAGCCGCGGTATAGATAATTTAGAGATTAACTTTCAAAAATCATTAATTGTTTTTATGTAATTTTTCAAGCTATGTTCTTAAAACCGATAGACAACATTTTTCATTATTATCTAAGCACGCCACAGTGTGGTGGAATATGTTGGAAAGCTTAAATAGTTTTGTAACAACTTCAACGCGCATATTCCGCATATAAATATATTAAAAAAAATGTATATATATACTTTCTTTTAAAAATATGCTTATTAAGTTCCTAAATTACCAACAAATATTTTAGCAATACCTACAGTTTTTAATATTATTACTTTATTGCTAAAATAATAATATCTAATACTTTCTATAGCAATAAGAAATGTCATCAAACAACATTTAACAGACTACGAAAAAGGAAGGACAAGTATGTTTAGCTCCTATATTTTATTAATGTAAGTTAACAGATTTCTCCATTCCGATGACAAAAACCCTGACAAACCGAAAACCGATTTCAAATATATTGATTTATTTAGAAGAGCGTACTTCCAATAATGTCCCATTGGCACTAAGTCTGAATCCTATAATGGAATCCCAGGGAAATCAAAGAAATACTTTGCTTTTGTGTTCGTAGATTATTTAGTTATGGAAAGGTCGTTTTTGCAGTTTTAATGCAATTAAATTATTTTAATTTTAGAAGCATTTTATTCACTATCTTATTTCAAGGTCCTATAGAGTATATCCAGATTAATACGGCCACCCTATTCATATACCAAGTTGAGCTTTACAATTCCATAAATTTTGAACTCAACGGTTATTGTATTTAATTAGTTTAGTGAACGCGTTACGCTCGATGATCCCCTGTCCCGACATAGAGTAACCTTTATCCCCCCATTTTACACTTTACATTAATTATTATAAATTAAAATAAACGGGAGGATTCCTGTCTACAATCCATAACAAAAATCTGTAACGCTTTCAAGAAATATGCGGTGAAACATTTTCCTAAAACTTATAACTACATATCAGTGCGTCCACCTGCAAAATCATTTGATACCTCAAATATGCTGCATAAAAATCATTAATTTTCTATTAATACAATACAGATTTTATTATTTCGATAATCCAACCAATGTTTTACAAATAAAACCAAGGTATAGCGTTAGCACTTACTCTTGCTTTTAGAGACTTACTTAAATTCAACGCTGGCCAATTTTACTTAATAAAAAAAAGGGAATTGATCGTTATTCAGTTTGCGTTAGTCTATCATTCATACATGTAGGTAATTTTTAGTTAAAATTCTTTTTAATTACAAACTCTGATTAATGAAGGTAATTACATTAATTGTAAATCTATAAAATTGATTTTGCAGATGTACGCAAAAAAACTTAATCTAAAACTAAATATAAAGTTTGGTCGAAACAGGAATGTATAAAACATGTGACTAGAATTTACTAAACTTAACATCGACCTAATAAATATTACATACTTTTAACAGTTTACTCAAAACCAAATCATTAATCTATATGGTACTGTACAGACATTTTACCTAAGCTGAGATCTTATTCTACTAAAGGTGAAGAGCGTAGGTACCTAAACGTACTTACGCACTTAAAAAAGTCGTGCTTCAAAAGAATTACGATGCAGAAAATCATAAATAAGAAAAGCATCCATCCTTTAATATGGGCATATTAGTACATGTCCTGAACAAAAAAATGTTTAACTCAGATTAATAAATTAGTTAGATCGGAATCATAATCTAAGCTTTTGTCTTTTAAGCTTTGCATGAGAAACTATTGGAAGCTTATTACAATTCAAATTAAATTCATTTATTAGGAAAAAATAGAAATGTCTAACGAATTCTCTGTAAAGTAAAAATGAATATGTACTTGTAATATTTGCTAAAAAATAGTAAAATAGTAGTAGACAAACCTACAGTAAAAACCGTACAGCAGTGTACTTAAATATAAAAAGAAAAAAGTACAGTATACTTATATAAATATAAGCTATTAACAAAGATTTTAAAATATTTTTGGATATGATGGAGATCAACACAAGACAAATACGTCATCGCAACATGGAGTAAATTACCTATACTTAACTAACAGTAACATTTATACTGTGCACTAAAAATAAGCATACTAAGTACTATTTCGCTTAAATAATTTGAGATCAGGTCCTTTCTATAAATATCACTACTGTAAAAAATGAGTTTTTGCAAAGTTGTAAACGGCTAAGAGTCAATACTGACTATTTTTGTTTTTTTACATTTGCCACCAAAGAGTATAGAAATACTACGTAATAAGAGGCGGGACTTCCATAGATACATAGCAAACCCGAATTTGTATAAAGTTTACTTGAAAAAGTATAACCCGTATAATTTGAAAAAGTCTAAAGGCATTCAGATTTATGGCAACTAGTGTCATATGATTTGGGCGAATAAAAAACATAGCAAACTTATTTTTTTTTATTTTTTGATATGAAAGTTGCGCCAAACTGTTTGCCACTATCCAATATTTGATATAATAAATATCCGATTGCCATTCATAATTTTAATCAAAGTTCAAAAGTTCTTTGCACGAATTCATTTAACCAAAAAGCAAACCTTATTATATACTTACTTGTAAAATACAAATGTTAATATGAAAAAAAAAAACATTGTTATTTGTTATAAATACTCAGACCGGTATATAAATCTAACGTCGAAGCAGAATTTTCTTTTTCTAGAAAAATCCACTCAGTAGGTATAATTATTTTTAGCCAGTGTCCATATCCACTTAACCGTTTTCGTAGGCAACATTTTTGCTAAATATTTTTAAGTGTGCCATGTTTGTGAAGGAATCAACTGTATTATTACTATTTTGAGTTAAGCGCTATCGTTTCTTAGCCCCAAATTTTTTTGTCACTGAGTATTGACTATTGTACACCCAGGTGCGTGCCAAAAAAATAAATCCGTTTGGCTTCACAATTTTTTCTAAACTTTTGAGATCAATTTACTTACATCCTATACTACAAGAAATGAAAAAAAAATATAAACTAAAAGTGAATATTATGAAGAATAAAAAATTTTGACTCATTCCTCTTGTATAGAGACCCATTATTTTCGAAGGAATGAATTATAATTTACGTACTTATATTGCATTGACCATGATATGAATTTGATTTTTTGGGATTTTTAGGTAGTAATTTTTGAAAAATGTTTACCTATCTAGATAGATATATTTTGTAATCATTTTCATTTGAGTGCATAGAAACAAAATCGACTCATCTTCAATTCTTCATAATAAATGCTATCAAAATATATTCTTTGGAGAAATAAATAATGTTCATTTTTACTCATTTCTTCTGGTATGTGGTGAATATTACGTTCTTATGCTAAAACTAGCGCAGACGCATGATGCGGGCTTGCGTAACGCGTGAGCTTAGCGTTTTTTTAACGTTACTAATATTTTAATAGACATCCGTTCCATTCGTATAGGCTAGTTTTAACATAAATATATATAAATGATATCAAAAATGTACATCTTGAACGTCGGTAGGTGTATTCGGTAGGTGTGTCTGTTCGGTGGGTGTTTGTTTGACGGGTTGTACGTGTCTGGCTCTCGGCTCCTGCGGCTGTGTCTCCCTGGCCAGCACCCTCTCTACATGGCGGGCGACCAGCTCGGCGGCGGCTGCCGGCGTCCGTGTGAGGGCGCACAGTTCGTTGATCGTCATGCGCACGCGCAACCCTCGTGCTGCAGCTGTTATACACGCCACTGCTATCATGGACGGAGGCACCAGCAGAAACTCCGTTTCTGTAACCAAACATACAACACGTTTAAACAAAAATTAATTATAATTAATGTAAAAATTTGAAAAAGAAAATCTACACACATTCTTCTGGTTAGTTGCCTTTATGAATGAATGAGGCACACAGTTTCTGCTGTCTTTTTTGTTTAAATGATTAACATTATTAAGTAACTAAATTTGCTATTTGTCACAAATCAAACAAACGAAATAGGACGTAATATAAATGTTTCAAAAAACTAGATATAATAGGTATGCTCCCTAGGCGCACGCTGTCTCCTGAGCGGTAATGCGACTAGGTTTAACAAAAAAATATATTATCCCACATCATCCTGAGAGGATACTATTTTTTTCATATTATATCATATTAGAAACAAAAAATCATTGTATGTACCTTGTTATGGCAATAATATCTTACAATTTTTTGTTCAATTAATGATTATTACTCAAATTGTAGTTTTCAACACAGAAATGTGCGCTACTTGGATACATTTAAAAGTTATAAAGTTTTAATAATATTGTTGATCGGTTGGTATATCTTTTAAGTTGTTTTGTTTACGTGTAAAATGTGGTATGGTTGAGAAAAGGATGTGAGGCAGGTAGCGCATCTGTTGCAAGATAATTACGGAGAGCGGGCAGGTGGCACGGACACCTTGCGGACGATTGTCCTTGCATTTTATCACCACGTGTGATATCTTCAACCAAAGTTATAATTACTTGATAATTTTCGACTTTGACTAAAATTGGGAAATAATGACTATCTACAGCTCTTTTTTACGCAACATCACTATTGTTATTTTTTAGTATATATCAGTAACATTAAAAATCGTCAACGTAGGTAGCTACTGAAATATTTTTAAATAATAATTAAATAATAAAGACAGGTTTATTTTTATTGGTAAGGGTTTAAAAAAAATGATTCTCGGGCCATAAGAAAAAAGGCAAAGAGTAACTCTTTGCCTTTTTCTAATACTGAAATACTACGTATTAAGATTCGGGACTTCCATAGATACATAACAAACCCGAATTTTGTATGAAGTTTACTTAAATTGACACATGTCACTTGAAAGATAGGTATAAGTATAACCCGTTTAATTTGAAAGCAAGTCTAAAGGCATTCAGATTTAAGGCAACTAGTGTCATATGATTTAGGTGAATAAAAAACATAGCAAACTTAATTCTTTTATTTTTTATATAAATGTTGCGCCAAACTGAAAAAAGGCTTGTGCTTCGTGATACCGAGATTGAAGGACAAAAATCAACATGTGGAAAGGTCTAAGTTTTTTTTATAAAACAAAATATCTAAGTGTTAACTTAGTACCATTACATACTACTTTATGTATAATGAAATCCCACTTAAGCGGACCTTGATCTGTACAAAATTATTGCCAAATTGACGATATTATATTCACAATATTCTTAAATGGAAGCACACCGACGGAGTCGTTCAACGAACCCCGAAAAGGGTCTGTAAAAACATCGCGATACATTTTGCACAATACATTTGGCTATTGTTGTTTAAGAATAAGGAAGGAAAGAGCGAACAGCTGCCATTTGTGCAAACGTCCCCGTCTGCATCTTACTGGGTACCTATGGGACAATGGTTTTGAATTAATGGTAATTTACATCTTGGTCTCAGTCAAGGGCGCAGCTGCACTGATACAATGCAGAAAATTGGAAATGGATCAAATCTGTCATTATTTATTGCCATGTTTTATAGTGTTAGTGGGTAAATAAGCAGACAGATTTCCTGACAGTGAGTAAAATAATATTTAAATTAAATATATATTTCATAGATCTTACATGAATTGCAAAGATTGTTTGTAGTAGGTAGGTACTTTAAGTATCACTAATTTCACATAATACCTATTTCAAATATTGTCATGTTTTATTTGGCGACTGCCTAATTAGTGGTATCTAAAGGTTTCGTTATCTTAAAATCTAAGCTGTAATCGATCGTAATTTTAATGAACCTTTATTGACTGTGGAATTTATAATTAAACAATGTTAAACTAATCGCAATCAAAGTTTAGTTTAGAAGTATGTGTTGAGTGAGTTTATATTTGTTATAACTACAGTTTTATACTGGGTATACCTACTGGTTATTACTTGACTATGCAGTGGCTGGATTCGTTTGCATTAAAGTCACACGTAGCTCAACAGCCCATTTTTGGCCCAACCTTAGAAATATAACAATGGAAAAAAACATCAAAATTCAAAAAATAGTGAAACAATTGTCTTCCCTCTAATACATATTTGAAAGGTACGATGACATTAAAGGCAATGAACCGAGGCTACGCCAAGACATGGGTGTACGGTAAGGGTAGAACGAAGACGGCAGATGTGACGGCACCTGGCACGACCCTTCCGTTCGCTGCCTCTGGAGGGGTCACTGTCCACCTACAAGTTTCTTTACACGATGCCCTTAACCATTACTATACCATAAAAAAACAACAACGCAACACGCGACTGAGTATTCTACTAAAAAACGAACATGCACCTTGTATGAACTTAGAACTACATTGTTTCTATTAAAATCATAACAAAGTTATTGCAATACAGACTTGCATGCGGCTATGTCTATTCATGCGTTGCAATTTTATAACCATTCTTTTAGTTTTTACACATACGAATGACATGTTGCGATTTATGACTATTTCTTTGCCGAAACACATTAAAAAGCATTAGCGTTTAATATTTAGTGTGAAAATAATACACACAAAACATAATTAATGTACAATAAAATATTTTAAACCTAGTATTCGTAGCGCAAAAATGTGGATGAACTGTTTAAAAGCCTATCCATAGCTACCACTTACCACTGTCATGCGACGTTTTCGCTTTGGTGGATAGCTGGTCAACATACCTACACCACAGTTAAGCACCTCCATAATTAATCTCCATGGCTCTTACTATCAAAGTATCAGGTAATCTTATTACATTCTAAAAATATCCTTAGTTTACGCCTTAAGCGCATTTTTTATCTTAATGGAAATACGTTTTATTATAATCAATTATCAAATTTTGGAGTATTCTTTAAGCTAATAGGCTTGCTAATGTGTTTAGACAAAAAATGCAAATTCCTGCTAAAAATTAAATAAAATTGTAGAAGTACACGAAATATGTGTTTGTATATAAATGAGGCAGCCGGCATATCAAATGCAATCTCAACGAGGCGACACGCCGCGCACCGGACCGTAGCGATCCGTTGCGCGACAGGTTGTCTGTCAGTTGGTCTCAACATCTGCTGTAAGGGGCCACGCACCTAAGACAACACCCCCATCTTACCCCTCTTCTAATTACACTAAGGTAATGAGTCTCAACAGACTTGAACCGTTAAGTTCCGTTTGACAAAGACGCCCTAATAGGAATCCTTACTATACAAATAGATACGAAAGTGCAAGGGTCGCAAATAGTAAATGTCATTATCTAATTGTGTAGAACTCGTAGTAATTTAATATTGCATACAGTGATATTGCTTTATTTATCTTTGTTAAGGGGTTCGAAAGGCTTCTTAAAATATTTTTACTGTCACTAAATGATTATGAGGTGCATAAAATTTAAGCACAATTACATTGATTATGTTCACGTTTTTTAAGTGGTTCTGCAGTATGTGTTAGTTTTAACGGCTTTGGTTTTTTGCTAACGGAAAATACTATTGCAATAGAATAAAATCCTATTAATATTATAAATGCGAAAGTTTGTAAGTATGGATGTATGGATGTTTGTTACTCTTTCACGCTCGAATGGCTGAACGGATTTGTCTGAAATTTGGAAGATAGATAGATTGTGACCTGGATTAACATATAGGCTATTTTTAATCCCGATCGCACACCGGGTTTCTGTGAAAACGCGGGCGAAGCCGCAGGTAGCAGCTAGTATACAAATATTTCCGGTTTTAGGAATCATAGTACCTAAACGCCCAATGCTTGCCCTTGACGTGTTCCGGTTCAGAAGGTAAGGTAGTCGGTAAACTTACTTTTGATCGAGGCCTAACATCCCGACCTCAGGTTTTCAACGCATTATTACCACCTTTGGTGTCTCTAGGCGGAGTGAATTTCTTACCATCAGGAAATCCGTCTGCTTGTTTGTCTTCCATTATGATAAAAAAATTACTTATTATATCTACTTATACTTATAATATAACTGTAGAAGTGTGAATTCTTTACATTGAAGATATTTTAAAAAATTGTTGAATTTAAAAAGGGACAACAGAACAAATTTTCAGAGTTTTTGTGTCTGTATCATGACTGCGACTTACGTCGAATCTACTTAAATTATAAATGGTCGGAACGAAATTTAACTGGATTTTAACTTACTCTCTATTCAGAGCAAGGTTGTTGGATACTTTTTATTACGTTCACTAAAGTGGTTCCCTTAAAGATGGGTAAAAGTCAAAATGTAAATGAGGCTATAATTCATTAACGCGTAGTCCCATAATTATTTCCCAGTCATAAGTTTTGTAGTTTGAAACATATTACAGACATAACAAGTAACAACGCTCAGTATAAAGAGACCAAATAATTTGAGATTTATAGGATGTAGAGAAACATTTGATTGTACAGGTCATGTTACATATACATTTATATCTTTACACCTCGTTCTTTCGTAGAATAGGCAGAGAATATGTAGTGTCAATTGATCGAAATTTACTGGGTCTGCCAGTTATTACTTTTGCTATCAAAATTATAAACAATTTTAAGGTTTAGACCGATGTTGTACATCCTTTCTATAAAATATTGAACATTTGCTTGCGTCTTCTGTTTATATATCAAAACCTAGATATAAAGTGAATGTATTATATACTATAGATTACAATTTAAACATCGAAGGGGGAAAATAAGGCATTTATCCCAAACCTCACTAGCTCAACTAGTACCTAATAAACACAAACTTTCTAATTCTTTTTGGCTAATTCCAATTGTATGTGCATAAATAAAATTATTTTATTAAGAAACTATGCTATCCTGTCTTTTTTTTATTATTTATAAGGCCTAATAATGGAAAATAAACCAAATATGTGTTCACAGTAATCCAATAAAAGTAACTATCAATATAGATTAATGTTTGTAAAACTGGATTCAGCAGCGTCTGCATCTTTAAAATGATCTTTCGATAAAAATGTGGAACTATTGAAATAATAAAATATCAATTCATAATAAAAACGGGCCTTACACACAGAAAAACAATTCAGTCGAAAATTATAACCATGGAGGTCCTTGAACGAAACTTGTTGTACTTTAATACCTAAGCGATCCATTTTTATTTAATTAAACCGATCAGCAAAATGTCACAAAAATATTCCGACCTCTTTTAAATGGAGCTGCAAAGTACAGCTTAATTTTTTAGTTTGAACATTTAAGAAGACGATAAAGAGACACAAATCGTGTGTTATTTGGGTCAACTCATTTTAGGTCAATTTTTAATACACCGAAATAAATTCTTTTAATTTTTCCCGGTATTCTTAAATTTATTGTAGACAGCATTTTACTCTTTAACCCTACTAATATTATAAATACGAATATCTGTTTGTTACTCTTTCACACGAAAACTACTTAACCTATCATCTAGGAACTTTTTTACACATATTCTTGGAGATATTAAAGGTAACATATAACACTTTTTAACGACTTAAATAAGCTAAGCTGATTGTCAAAGCTTAAATAGATGTATTTAAATAAACGAATCTCTGTTATTTCTGGTCATCGAAAGAATTTCGCTGCCTGATTCTTTATTTTTGTTAAAAGGAGAAAGTTCGTATAAAAGAAAAAAAAATTGCAAGTTTAGCGAATATTGGAAAGGTTAAAAATTCAATATTCATAGTTAATAGGACAACGTCTGTCAGTTCAAATTCTAAATCTATGGTTCAACTTATAGTTCTTAATCAAATTAACAGTGAGAAAATAAAATGTATTTATTTTCTGAATATGTGTGTTAAAAGCTGCTACAAATCATATTTGTTAATACCAACATATTCTACCACATTGTGGTATGCAAATATCTTTAAAACTATACAAATTTATTATTAAGATTTGTAACAAATTATGTTTGAATATTTGAACAAAGTTTTAAAATGTAATTAGGTTTAACCCTACTATAAGCTACCATAATAAAAGTCCTTTGGCAGTGGCAATTGTCATTAAATAAAAAATCTATTTAAAAACACAGTGGCTTTTAACAATCGCTGTTTTGTGTGGTACATTATTCCTTGTGTCTATGAAATATGTTTTGCCTGATTATTTATATATTTATTTCACATCACGAAATATCACAATAACACCTAAGCAATATCATTTATCGAACTGCGCAGTAATATTAGAGCTTTTTTTGAAATTTTTAATCCTGAAGTATGTCCGTTAGTTTTTAGCTTAGACGTTATAAATAACTAGCTACAGTTACTGGCACAATATCCAGAAATAACTTAGACTAAGGAGACTAACTTTGACTAACTAACCTGCTAGTTTTGCAAAATAAAACTAAAGTCACAGTTTATTTGTAACAAATTAAGCACAGAATACTGCAAAAATCCCACTTTAGCTGTATCAACCGTATTTTCCTCGATTTCCCTGAGATTCCATCATTTGACCAAAACTTGGTGGCAATATAGTATATAAAACTAGCTACCCGTCCCGGATTCGCATGGATATAAAATATACATATAGACCTTCCTCTTTAAACACTTTATCTATTTAAAAAACCGCCTCGAAATTCGTTGGAAAGTTTGAAAGATTTAAGCATACAAAGTGACGTAAGGACAGAGAACGCGACTTTGTTTTATATGTAGTGATATGGTACTTCCGAAGTGGGACCACATCGAAAGTACGCTCTTTTAGTTAAAAATAAAGTTTAACATCTGTTAAGAAACGACGGAGAACTCACTAAAATACATAAAAAATAATACCGGAATCGAACATACAACCTCGTACTTTTTTAGAAGTCTCTAAACTATCTTTTTTTAGTGATCATTGACGACAATTTTTATCAGAATAGGTCGGAAGGGCACGAACGGAAACACGACAGTTTTAGATCGAAAAATCGCATTGAGAATAAAGCGAGCTAAATATTGGGTTAGATAGTTGAGGGTCGAGACGCCAGGTGTGATCCGAGTCGGCTCGTTTACCGGGACTCCTTTGTCGCGTACCTTGGGACAGGACCAAGCAACAAACACAATAGCCTCGGGGCGTCTTCGCGTATTGTCAGCACTCAGCTGGCCTGGCTCCCCTTGCGTCGCCAACTAGTCTCATAAGTCACCGCGACCGTGACACGGTTACTTGCATTATAATACTATCTGACGAGGATTTGATCGCTATCTCGACTCTCGTCGTGTTGTATACAAGAGGCATAAAATGTGAAATATATATTTCATTTTCTTGACAAACAAAAGTATGAACTGTTATAACATGATTTATTACGATACCGTTTGTCTGCTTATTCCCCGTTACAGACAGACCGGACAGTAGAATAACTCAACATAGATATCGCCTCTGTGGTGTTGACTTGACTTAACTTCATGAGGTCCCGGGTTTGAACCCCGGGTCGGGCAACAAAAAGAAAATGTGGTAAGTATTTCCGATTTTCTAATTAAAAAAAATGTTGCTCGGGATTGAATTTGTTCCCAGTTGGCGACAGGCTTGCTACCTATCACATTGTGAGACTTAGTATATAGACAATATTACCGTGCTTAGTATCTTCGGGTACCTAGTCATGAGTGCCCTAGCTGTGCCTCTGCCTAACGCTTCGGGGATATAAGAGTGAAGATAATTTAGACATTGGAGTCACCTTATCATTAAACAAATAAATAAATTGCTGACCTGGACAAGTTATACAAATTGAATCTAACCCCAAAGTAAGCAAAGTTCATTGTGTTATGGGTTTTAGTCAACGATACTAGTAGAAAAAACTTAAATAGATACCAGAATAAATTTAATAAACCCGGAACCCGGAAATGCAGACATCTAAATGTTCATCACACAAATGCCTACCCCCGTCGGGAGTCGAACCTAAGTCTCGCGGTTTGTTGACGTAGTTTGGTGTGTACGCTAACCATTCGACCAAAGAGACGGTCATTATTGAAGTAACCTTATAACTATAGCGCCATATCTACCCGCCAAATCTACCCAACACATATAGCTACTTAATACCTACGAGTATAAGTAACATACCTTCGCGTGTGCTTATTTTGTATACCTTCAACAAAAAGGTGTCTCTTTTCATAGATTCCAGTTCAATTCATTTTCAAATTCATTTTTAAAGCAAGTTGCAGATATCAAAGTAAATCTATACAAATAAATAAAGCTTCGTCAGCGTAAAATATGTACTAAAACGGCCTATACTATGGCTATTACTATAAATAATATGTAACAGTTACAGTTCTTTGGAGATTGTTTTGAATAAAGTATACATTTCATCAAAATCGGTTAAGCTATGATAGCGTAACAAACAGACAGACAGGCTTTCGCATTTATGACAGTGTGGAAGTATGTACATACATTAACGCAAACATACGACCTTATTGCAAATAATGATTGAGATACTGAGTTACCTAAATCGTAATCTCTTTTATACATAGATACATGTTGGTTTAAAACTCAAAGCATGATACCGTACATGTATAGACGTATTTATATAAACTTCCTAAAACATATTTTTAAGTTATACTTCTTTTGGCGCGTGATTTTTTTTTTTCGAAATGACTACTGTTGTGTACGTCTATTGACTTTAACAACGTCACCGGGCTAGTGGGCGAGCAGAGTGCTCAGCCAGAGATGTAATTTTGGGTGGGGCCTGGGACCCCCCTCCCTAAGGGTGTCTCCTGTGAGACCGTACCTCGGCTTAGGGTGGGATCTTGGTTCATTCCGGAAGAGGATATTGTGGCTATGTTCCGCCCAGGGCGGAACAAGGGTCTTCGCCGCCCCCGGCGGCGGCGGTGTCGCGAGTTTGTGTGTGATTGTGTACTGTTGTATGAGGCGTTTGCCTCGGTGATGGGGTCATCGGGGTCTAGGGTCACGTGACGGGGCCTCCGGCGAAGCGGAGGTGGGTCCGTCTCGAGGACATAGTCGTTAGCTGCTGCCATCAGAGGGTTCGGGTGGTTTTCTAACTTAGAAAAGTATGATTGGGAGAGTTCTTGAAAGTGCTTCGCTAGGCTAGGCAATTCCAAGTCTCTATGTAAATCTGGGTTGCGCATGTACCACGGTGCGCCGGTAGCTAGTCGTAGGAACTTATTCTGAACAACTTGTAATTGGTATAGGGTTCTCTTAGGGAGGTGGGCGAATGCTACACTTGCATATGACAATTGAGGGTAAACTTTGACGATGCGCGCGCACACCGTCACGAAAAACCGACATGATGAAGTTAGCTATAGATAACATTTTAGTTTTTAAAAAGATTTTTATCTCATTACGCCGAAGAAGTATAACTTCTAACGCGTGTACATAAGTACACACACGCTTTTTTATACAAACTTTCATGCCTCGTTATATCTCCTTTTGAAGTATATTTTTGAAAAAATAGCCGATTTATGAACTTAGGTCTTTAAATTCATGCGTATCAAATTTCACCAAAATCGATCGATCGGCTTAGCAGTAAAAGCACAACAGACAGACTTTCATGATTATATTACTGGTGTGGATCTTAATACTCCGATATAAATAAACGTGTTATAGAAAAATTCCCACTAAATTAAATGAAATCATTCTTCGATTTTGTATATTTAAAACAAAAGTATCTTCACGCAAATCTAAACCGAACTCGTGTTAAGTAGCTGTTAAGAAGAAATAAATCTTAAATCAATATTAATTACAGTTTCGGGTACTAGCTGTAAGTCTCACAATGTGATAGGTGACAAACCTATCACCAGCCGAACGTAGTTGTATATCCTCGAGGCAAGAAAATTATTAGAAAATTGAGAAAATTACATTTTGTTTTTATTGCCCGAACTGGAGATCGAATCCGCGACCGCATTAAGTCAAATCGATCACAGAGGCAACATTTGTAAATATAATATTCAAGTCTCATGCGATATATTTTCGTTAACGCCAGAAAGCAAGAGGCCACGCCCGTCTCTATTCTTTCACCCTCCGCCTCTACTATTAAGACTATAAATACCACCTCACGTTTTAAGGATCAGGGGTCAAGTAATGTTATTAACCTGTCCACACTTTGGGTAAATCACGATGTTACTAACAATTATGCTACTTCCGTCGTCGGACACCAGCACACGACTACAAAATATACCCACTTCCTTTGTTAAGCAGCTACCCTTAACAGCTATAACTTCGACAGGAAACAGCAGCATAATGTTAACTGTCGGTTTAACTTTCGTGTTAATGTTTAACCAGTTGTTGACAGTAAACGGATTTTAATGGATTTATTGTATATTTGGAACGACTTCGTCTGTATTTATTTGTAAAATTTTATTGAGTAGGTAACATTTTATCACAGCAAAAAATAGTAGGTGTAGTATAAAAGTACTACTATCTATGGTATAAAAATTCTAAAATGTGTTATTCGAAACAGAGTCCAATAGAAGTTTTTTTTAATCTAATTCTGTTTCATTTCCATAGACGTTTGAAAAACACTTAACCCGTGTTAGAGCTCGAATCTTTAACTTATACGGTGCCAAATTTCATTGAAATCGGTTAAGCCGTTGACATGTGAAAGCCTAACATAAAGATAAGTATAGATTGAGATTAACAATATAAACATTTAAATTAAAACGTACCTTTTTTATGATATTGGAAGGCAAACAAGCAGACGGCTTTCCTGATGGTAAGAAATTCTCGCCACCTATAGACACCAAAGGTGGTAATGGTGCGTTACCAACTTGAGACCGGGATGTAAGGCATCGAGCAAAAGTAAGTTTGTGCTCTTAATACTCAAAAAAATAATGTAACACATAAAATATCGAATGGAATAAAATTATTTAAAGACGTATTATTATTTAAAGACATTGGTTGAACGTAGAAATTGACATTTAGCCATATTTTTAAACATATTGATATACAAAATCGCGGGAAACAATGTAGCAATCCTAAAAATGTAATCATTGTATATTTCTATTAAGTTTTATTTTGAATCGAAAACGTAATGTAATCATTTAAAATTCCCCGTGTTAGTCCGGGCTCCTTTGCAGAATAGACCATCTGCCTT
The DNA here is from genome assembly GCA_002245475.1 of Calephelis virginiensis. Taxonomy (NCBI): domain Eukaryota; kingdom Metazoa; phylum Arthropoda; class Insecta; order Lepidoptera; family Riodinidae; genus Calephelis; species Calephelis virginiensis. Next base: position 55,117 of record NJDC01011486.1, on the reverse strand, counting down.
ACTGCCAGGCAGCTCGTAAAAGGCGAGCATAGGCTTACCTTCACTAACACCGTGACATTCTACTAATGGTAGAGTTTCGCAGCGACTCACCCGGATTAGAACCACCGCCTTACCTATTCCTGCCATCATAACGTGTTCCGGTTTGGATTGTAAGATAGCCGCTAAACTTACTTTTGCTCGAGGCCTAACATCCCGGCCTCTGGCTGGCAACACACCATAACCACCTTCGGTCTCTAGACGGCGTGAATTTCTTACCATGAGAAAATCCGTCTGCTTGTTTGCCTTCCAACATCATAAAAAAAATCGCAATACCCATTACAAATAGAAATAAATTAAAAAACAATATTACAGACAGAAATTAAAACTGAATTAGAATTGGAAAGATCTTTGACGAAATTCAAACGAAACTTTAAAGATAAGGCGAAGATATAAAAAGTTTTATCATGATTAAACCATAGGGGCATGAAGGGTTAAGTGACACCAGAACGTTTAAATGTTTAATTGCTAAGACAAGGATAATAATTTATATTTATCGTTACTGTTGTTATAGTTTAATTGTTATTGACCGAATTCTATGTCTTTTTGAACCCAACTCATAAACAGAGTTATTGATTTAACAGTTAGGGCTAATTTTACCGTTCATATTGAAAACTGATTTCGGTAAAACTATGTTCTGTGTAAACGAATTTTTTTTATGATACTGAAAGCCAAGCAAACGGATTACCAGATGGTAAGAAATTAACGCCGCCTAAAGACATCAAAGGTGGTAATGGTGCGTTGCCAACCTGAGACCGGGATGTTAGACCTTGAACAAAAGTAAGTTTACCGTACCCTCCAAAGCGGAACACGTCATGACGTTATGTCGGCAGGAGTAGGTAAGGCGGTGGTACCAATCCGAGTAAGTCGCTGTGAAACTCTAAGTACCACCTCGTCAGATGTCACGGTGTTAGTGACAGTAAGCCTATGCTCGCCTTTTACGAGCTGCCTGACAGGAAGGCAGATGGTCTATTCTGCAAATTAACCCGGACCAACACGGGGAAAATTCGAACATCAGTTGTAACCTCGAGCATAAGCTCTTGCAAGTATTCTTTTAAAATTGAAGATATTTTTGTGCCAATCCCCTGAGACTTTACATACCACGTAAAATAGTTTAATTTGAAATTAAATATTTACATTAACCAAAATTTCTTACTTCTTTTCTTATCGCCTCTGTGGTCTAGCGGTCCAGTTGTTGGACTTGACTG
>NJDC01011486.1:40537-53552 GCA_002245475.1 Calephelis virginiensis | reverse complement strand
GCTGCCTGACAGGAAGGCAGATGGTCTTTTCTGCAAATGAACCCGGACCAACACGGGGAAAATTCGAATATCAGTTGTAACCCCGAGCATAAGCTCTTGCAAGTATTCTTTTAAAATTGAAGATATTCTTGTCCCAATCCCCTGATACTTTACCTACCACGTTAAATAGTTTAATTTGAAATTAAATATTTACATTAACCAAAATTTCTTACTTCTTTTCTTATGTGCCTCTGAGGTCTTGCGGTCCTGTTGTTGGACTTGACTGCATGAGGTCCCGGGTTCAAATCCCGGGTCGGGCAACAAAAAGAAAATTGAGTTTTTCCAATTTTCTAATAAAAAAAATGTTGCTCAGGATAGGATATGTGCCCGGTTGGCGATAGGCTTGCCACCTGTCACATTGTGGGACTTAGTATCTTCGGCTAGTCATGGGTGCCCTGGTTGTGCATCTGCCTACCTCTTCGGGGATATGGGCGTGAAGATACTTTTTTTTTAAATTTCTTTGACAACGAAATTGACACTCTTGACAGTTGACAACTGACAAGAGTATTATAGTCTTTGTAACTGACTAAACACGTTTTCACGTTGATCACATTTAAATTCGACGATGAAATCTAGCCTTAAGCATTTTTCGCCTTATTACAAAAAAAGATAAACTCTCGTTGAACACATGTTTTACAAAACACTGTCTAGTTGGATTTTCGACCAATAGCATGTTGCGACGTCATCAAAGTGTGTCACTGGTTGGCTGTCAAATTTAGAAGTGAAGCGGAAAATGTTATTTCACTGATATTGAAGAAGAAATCTCAAAACATCAAACAAATCCGATATGTTTTGAACTAAAACTTTGTATAGCATTAGATTATAGATTTAAACTTGATGAAACGAATAGGTTTCAAATAACGAGATAAACGACAGTATTACGTAATAAGAATCCACTTCTAAAATATAAAATCTTATCGTATCTTCTTGCCCATATCCCCAAAGACGTAGGCAGAGGCACAACCAGTGCACCCACGACTAGCCGAAGACACTAAGTCCCGCCATGTGATAGGTTTCAAGCTTATCGCCAAACCAGGCACACATCCAATCCTGAACATTATTTTTTTTAAGAAAATTGGAAAAACAATATTTTTCTTTTTGTTGCCCGACCCGGGAATCGAATCCAGGACTTCACGAAGTCGAGTCCAATACCTGGACCGCTAGACCTCAGAGGCGACATAACTAATGTGGTATTTACCTATATTCCATTAATTTACAACTATTTTACAACTTTAGGCTACACTCAATAGGCATGACGAAAAAAGATAGAAAGAGATAGAACACATTGTAAGTGTCCTGAAGAGCACATAACATTTTTTTAGAAAATGATTGCAACCAAATCATAATTGTTAAGATGATTCTTTCGCTCTATTTTAGCCTCTTACAATGTGGTAATTGCATATACACAATCGTTGAAAATAGCCTAAGACGAAGAAGATAACCCACACACACCTACAAAAACATAAACGTCAAACAACATACAAAAGACCACTTACTCCGAGGCATTGAACGACAAATTGTGACAACCCTACAATTATAGAAAATTGTGACATAACACTATAATTATAGAAAATTGTATCCAGTATCCAGTAGGATGGAACGGTCAACCAAAACACATGGCACCGTGTACCATAAATCAGATTGGGAGATAACGCTACTACACATTTTAAAATCGACACAGCATTTGGCTTTATCAGTGTCCTGCTGTTCGAATCGAAATGTTATTTTTAATCAGGATACAAAATTTTCACGATTTGTTTCTAACGGGATAGATGGAGGTCTAATAAGGATCAACTTCACAACGTAATTTACAGCCTACCTACCTACCTACCTACCTACCTAGTGTACCTTTTCGCTAGAACTTGTGAATTTTTACTAATGCTATTTTCTGTTGCAATTTTTTTAAAGGCAGAATCTTTTGATTCGTCCAGATATAAATAAACGCATCTCTTGTGAGACAGCTTTGATAAAACATAAGGTAAAATAAACAATTATTTTACCTTACGTTTTACCAATAGTAAAAGTTTTATCAATAATAAAATAAAGTAATAAAAGAAAATATTTTTGGTACAAGGATGTGACGACCTCATCACCTGTGAAGCCTATAATAATTTGATACTAGGCGCAGTCAGTCGTACTCAGTGTTCCTGGAACATCACTTCTAAATCTGCACCATTTCATATGATCTCGTTACGACGTCAGTATAAAAAATCGGATTTTGTATGAATTATCATATTATCAAAAGCAATATGTATAGGTAAATCTTTTGTCCCGTAAGTAAAGAAGATGACGATCGAGCATAACACAACAATAACTCAATACAAGTAGTTTAATCATATTTAAGAATTATTTGGCAATAAAACAACGGAAATAGGTGCGTTTACCTTATTCGTTTGGAATATAAATGAACACACAAACAGGTTATATGTACAGACCTTTTCGCAAAAATTATTCAGCCACGCTGTGTTAATGGGCAATATGTTATCAAATAAAACCTGGTGTTGCGAGTTCAATTCTCGTAGAAGGACAACTTCATATCGATACATATTTTTTAATTTATTAAAAAATTAGATTCCATTAAATATTTTTGTCAATTGGTAAGACAAAGGCCTAATTAAAACCGATGGACTATTAATTATAAGTTTACTGAAAATATACTTAATGAAACTAACGTCGAAAACACGGTTTGAAGTCAAAAAAAGGTTTTCAGAGTTTTTAAACTTATTCTAACAATTGGTGTTTTATACTTTAATTTATTAAACTGGGTAATAGAGTATTGCTACTAGCCATGCGGTTGACTAGTTCGTTATGTTAAAAATATCCATTGTACAATTTTACTATGTACAAAAAGTAAAAAAAAAATATATGATGAGCGTGACGATTTTTTTGTTCATCCACAGGGGACAGGCTAAGACTAAAGACCATACTGCCTTTTAATTCTTTTTTTTTCAAATGACTAATTCGTAAGACCAAGTATATACATATACAGACTACTGATAAATAAAAAGCAAAAGGTGTGGAACCAACACGTGTTAAATACAATAAAAAAAACAATTGCAATAGAATGTAGAGGGACATTTAGCAAGGGTCAGTGACTGAAGGGTGGCGGCACAAGGTGTGCGATATCACGGCACGAGCATGTGCGTTCCGATACAACCAACCCTCGCAGCCCTCCGCCCATACTCATACATGACCACGCACGCACTCCCTAATCACATTAGGGAGGGATAACAAAAATACTTTTACTATTGTAATCTTTATTTTAATAATGTATAATTTTTATTAACATCGACCATTTGTTAAACTAACTAGACTGGTTCTTATGCATGCGTTGACAATGATTTTTATTTTAATCTTTAACAAACTAGTTCATCTCACCTGCCTGCGATGCACTCTGTTATTTATTGATGTACTAGCAAGTATTAGTGTATACTGTATACTTAGAGCTATTTTCCATGTCATTAGTCAGTTGGTTGGTTCGGGACATCTAAGTAAAACAGACCATCTGCTTTTCTATCTGGTAGCTCGTAAGAGGCGAGCATTGATTAGATAGATAGGTGATTAGCAACTAGACCACTAGTACAGTCCTGTGTACCAACTTATCCTCCACGTCTTTTTTTTCTGCCGCTACAAATACTGTCATATTTCAGTTTGGAGCCAGTAGATTTGCAAAATAAGTCTGACATCCCTGTCACAGGACGACGACGCATCTACAACATCTATGGTGTTTTTTGGGTACGATCTCTCAGTGTGAGGGGGAGAAGTGTTTTTGTTCGCTGTATCTCTTTTGTAGCCACTTTATTAGTTCCACTTATTTGTAGAGTACGAATTTGTTTTTGGATTTGGCTACAAAGACATTTTTCTAATAATTCCATAGCAATTAATGAAATAAATCATTAAATTTTATGAAAATGTTGAGTTGGTTTGTAGTACACGCTTCAAACTCGAAGAGATCTGCACTTTGACACAATCCGCCTCGAGGATATTTTTTATTTTTATAATCTTTGCAACTACAAAGTGCTACACCCAAACGTAGCAGGGGAGAACCACTAATTAAATTTACTAAATATTTATTCAAATTATGGTATTAATCCTAACAATCCTAACCAGCTATATCAAAAGATTCTGCCGTAGGCACGAAATATGTACCAGAAAGTAGATAATTTAAATGATTGTGAACAGTGAAAAGTCCCGAATGGACGAGTTATCGATCAGAACCCGTGTAATTATCATAAAGTCAAGGCTGCACATATTTTAGCCCGCATAATCGACAGCCTGATTTTAAAACAGCAATAGCTATGTATAGCTACTGTCATGGAAAATTTATATATAAGTACAATCAACGCCTCGTCAGATTATGATAGTTTAATAATAATTTAAATTATTCATTTAACTGATAATTATAATACGAATACATCAACCGCTACAAACTCAACATTTTATTTGGAAGATTACTATACTCGCCTAAGGCCGTTTTGCAAGCATCGAATTTGTTCAACGACAGGACCTGTCCAACTAAAAGGTTTAGCAATTAATTTAATTAGTTCATGGATATTTATTTATTATTGTTAGTTAGGAAATCGGATCATTACGAAAAGTAACCAAATTACTGGACACTTACCTATTGGCAAAGTATGTCAAAGTGTGTCTGCTGGCTATATACATGCCGTCCTATAAATGAACATAGACTAGAAGAGGAGCAAAATTAAGTTGATATTATATTCTGTATCACATTGTAATAAAGACTGTTTTACCAGGTTAAACCTTGTAGTACTTTACTCCGAGTTCAAACAATTTACCTATTACCCCATTCTGCGATTGTATTTGACATTGTGAAAAGTTACGTAGATGCTAAGCTTTCACAAAAACTATAAAACTAAAGAAACACTTGTTGTTGGCAAGTCGTTTAAAATGAATTGCCTTCTATGGACTCATTTTGTAAATTACTTTGTAAGCTACATACTTTAAATCTTGCTACGAATCAAAAGTGTTTTAAAACACTTAGTGTGAATAATAACTAAAAAAATGCTTCCTTTAATAAAAATTCAGATATTTGCTTCTGCTTACCTGTGTAACAGACGGACGTCAGCGTAAGGGCATGCGTTCGAACTAAAGAATTACTGCGGCCCCAGGACACCCGTGCAAGGAGCGGTTCCACAAAGTCAAAGGCAGTGGCTATTGAGAGCTGCCAATTTAGTCGCTGCAGCAGCATCACCTCCCATTGCTGAAACGAAGCAAAATTATACAATTAACATAGGTACCTACTATTGTATTTTATTAATATAATATTTTCTGCGGGCAGTCGGGTTTGACTTCATAAGGTCCCGATTTCGATCCCCAGTCGGACAACAAATAGAAAACGTACTATCGAAATTTTCTTACGAAAGCAACGTTTCTCGGAATAGGCTATATGCCCGCACGACGATAGGCTTGACAATTATTACATTGCGGGACTTAGTGTCTTCAGGTGCTCTGGTTGTACCTCTGCCTACCTCTTTGGAGGTACGGGTGTGCAGGTACTTTATAAAAGATCCTCAAATCTTCCTGCGAGCTTTTATTAAAAACAGCATTTATAATTCACGAAAATATAATTTATTTATGTTTTACATTTTAATATTTTAATAAAAATATGTAACTAGTAAAACCTAGCAGCTGAGTTATGACATCTAAATTCACTAATATCTAAATAGTTAAATACTTGACCATTTTTCTCATAAATGAAATTGAAATATATCTGTCGCTCCTTATCTCTAGAACAGGTATAGGTATATTATAACAAATCGAAAGTAATATTCAGCAGCAACATGTGATGACTATTGCGCTGGAAACCCTATTTAATATTTCTTTATAAGAATGAGTCTTTGGAACCATTAGAAGCAAATATATTTATTTATAAGTAATTAATACAAAGAATAGTATAATAAGTGGGGATGAATTAATAAGAAGTGGAATTTAAGTCATTATATCCAAGCCTAGACAAAACAAAAAAAGCAGAGGAAAGACAGCAAAAACTTGTAAAGCTAGCAACACTTAGTCTCAATTGACTGGAAATAAATCGCTTGAATAAATCAACATTTTGTCCCTTCTTCCTTTCTCAGACGTAATCGCTTGATATGACCATGGGACACAACGACTTGGAAAACCGCAAAAATAGCAAACAATACTAAATACCAAAGAAAAGGGCAGGACTGGGATTCGTCGTCTCAGGAAATTCACGAGGGGTTCCTTGAAGTATAAGTTAAGAGGGGAAAAATATGCAATTAAATAAAATATTCATATGTACACTACACGTAGGTTTCTTCGAAATATGTAATATTTTATAAGACTTAACAATATATTATTTATTTTTAAAGGCTACGGTTATACGGTTTTGTTTGTTAAATAGAAAACTTCTTTAGCGGCGTTACGCACTTTTTTTGGAATGGGTAAAAACTTCTAAACTCGCGTCAGGACACGTGATCTGTATCGTAAAACAAAAATTCGTAAGACGGGTGGAGAGTAAACAGCCAGCCCAGCGTAGGAAAGGAAATATCCCCTCTCTTTCTACGGCGCGGCGAAAATGTATGACTGCGCCTGCTGTCTCGTTAAGACAGCGCAAGGCACTTGCACGAATGTTCGTGTTGTCATGTTTGTGTACCATAGCGCAATAAATGAATATTGTATTCTACCAGATAAATGATAGTACTTTCATACTGATAATTAAAGCAATTCGTGCAAAATTATTCCCTAACCATTCCAAAATATCAGAAATGCACAACGTTAATATTCAAGTTTTCACTTTTGCCGGCAATCCCGGAGTGCAACCCGTCGTTTTTACATATAAAAGAGCGTGTGAATTGCTTTATTTCACTACTCACTGAAGTTTGATTATTTGTTTAAAGACATGGCAAGTAAAAATAAAATCTATTCAAACAGCTTTTAAGCCTTGATATGGTGGGTATTTAAAAGTAAGTGATTAGAGAAAAGCATGGGACCACCCTGAACATAACGAAGTTTAACTGAATGCTGATGAAAGCTTTATTTGATAAAAGTTTATAATGTCATAACATTATGTATCAACAAACGAATAGTAATAAAGAAACATGTCTGGGAACTTCGTACAATACGATGCTACAAATTCATTAACATGCGCGCTGTGAGGTTATCGCAACGATCGCCCAATTTAATTGCTAGGAAGTACTACGAGTGAGCCAATACGCCATACGGTACAAGGCCTCAAAGTAACACCTTTCTCACGGTCACAGTATGAATTTATACCAAATGTTATATTAGCATAAGATAACTTACATAATGTTATGTGGGAATGAAGAGTCACCTGAAGGAAAGTTGTAATAAAACAACATTTGGTCATTTCGACCGCAATTGCGTGAGAGTCAAGGGACAAGCCACAAACCCACGCCTGTTAGGAATCTAATAGAGTCGATCACACCTGCCCGCCTGCACACAATATCACAATTAGGAATGACTTTGTCGAAATTGCTTAATGACCTAAATTTTCGGACCTATTCATAACTACCTGTATCTCATGTTCATGAACAAACAAACCTTTCGAGTAATGTGCAAAATCCTACGTGATCTCTCGATCTAGATTGAACTCATGGGAAATGACATTATTTAAAAAGCGTTAACTTATTAAGTACTAGTTTCACGCAGCTTCGCCTGCGTAGCTTGGCTTCTACTGCACCGATTTCGATGAAACAAAACCTATGTCTCTCAAGAATAATGTAGCATTCTAAAAGTGAAAGAAATTTCAAATCGGCCGAGTAGTTTCGGAGCCTAAACAAACAAAAAATCAAATCTTTCCTCTTTATAATATTAGTATAGATTACTTAATTCAACTTATATACCTCATTATACCTCTTGAGTTTTAATGCTAAAGATATTGATTGAGTAAAGATAAGAAAGCTTTTCGGGAATATCTATCGATACAAGATAAAATCAAACTTTAAAAACCAAATGAGTACCCAATCGTTATGGAAAGAATGAAGTCGAAAATGAAATACAACTGAAATTAAATACTTATTTTCTCATTCTCCAGGTGACGTCACCTTCTACTGCCACTGAATACGGCATATTTATAGTCATAGTACTCTTTACAAGGAATTGGTTCATAAAGTAGATACATTTTCTAGTTTCAACCTCTAAGTTGTTATAAACATAAATAATTATGAAATTCGTTTTGAATACAAGGAGACATAGAGTTAGGGACTCTACTTCAGTACCTAATCATATGCATAGTTATAATGCGCATTTTCCCGTGTTGGTATTATTCCCCTGTGTAGAATGGATCATCTGCTTTTCAGCCTGGTTGCTCGTAAAAGGCGAGCATACGTTAAATGTGTTATTACCAACAGGACCATTCATGGTAAAGTGCTGTATAGCAACTTGTTCGGGTAAAGATCCACCTCCTAATACCTACTCTTGCTGACATATTGATAATTCCATTCTCCTGTATTAATTAACGTTTGCATAACAAGCTTAGCATCCTTGCCACAGGACAGCGATGCACCTTTAACTTTGTCTATAGGGCGTAACCTTTTTGTCACGAGGACCTTGCGCTGGTTCATTATTTTATTTTATAAGAAAAATACATTAATCCATGTTGATTTTGGATGCAAGAGTATTAAAAAACAACTTTTTCTATTTCGCTGCATTTGCATCACTTTGACAGTTACGTTAGCAAATGTAATAGTTATTTTATTCGAATGCTTTATAATTAATATAATTGATATGAATGATGAAATTCATTTTAGTTTCGTGGTAAACCTGTAACATCAGTGTGTGTTGGTTGTATAATTTTAGAGAAGCCTAAAATACTAGTTTCGACCTTCCACGTTGGTCTCTTATTAAAGATCAGAAGAATAAGAAAGTACTTTAATAATTTAATTTCTATTACACTAAAACACTATATTTAACTGAGCGTAAGGTGTTATCAGTTCGTCTTGTCTTTATACTCAGTACCCACATTTCCGTAGGAAGCGACAACTAATGCAATGCCTCGGTTCGTCACACCATGTACTTGTAAGAAAGGCTACTCGCCCCTAGAACGCGTCGTGTACGGAAGGAGTAATTACCGGAAGCTAATAAGCAAGACTAAGGAAACAGACAATATAAAGCTGTCCCTTTGGGGTGAAGGAGTGACATTTGACTCAGTTAATCAAGTTCATTCACAGTGCAATCAAAACAGTATTGTGGTTGGCACAGGATGTAAGGTGTATCGGCTACTTGCGATGCGGTTTGAGGTTCCTGGACACCGGTAGATTTTATAGTAAAAAATTTCTTCACCGATGTCTTATGGCGATTCATATTAAACTGTGTGTGATTTTGTAAAAATTCAATTTCATTTTCATATTATTCCTATCCTACCCTATGAATATTATAAATACTGTGGGACCACGCGGACAACGCCGCGAGTAACAGCTAGTTTTTCATAACTTCCATTTATCTTATCTATCTTTTTAGATGCTCCCCACGGCTTTGCCCGACAATTAAAGCCGTTTTTTTCTTACGCAAGAATTCTTTTAGTTATCGGGAGAAAAGTAGCCGATGACACTCTCTAAGTATCCCCAGTCCCCACAATCGAAAACCATCCCATGACATAGCTCCGTATCGGCGTTAAAGAAGGATGAACAAGCAAAAAACACACTTTCGCAGTTAATCCTTAACTAAGATAATTGTTAATTGATTCCTCAAAACACCTTACCGTAGGTACAGTTAGCAATCGAAATATCTGACCCCCTTAGAATACTTTCAAAAGATTTTAAACGGGTCAGATATTTCGTTTGCTTACTGTACATGTATGTGTTGACAAAAAAGACTACACGTATTAAATAATAATAAAAGGTAACTATAGTAAATAATCACTTATAGCATTAATTTCCTTCCCACACCAGGATAATATCTAAGATCTCTTACCCGAACTTCATGAGGAAAAACTGAGTTGTCAGTATACGCGCAGAGAAGATCCACGGATAGTGGATGGCACTGGCGGAACTTTGAGGCGAGCAGCAGCGCAGTCACTGCCAACAGTTGGAGTTGCTGCCGAGAAATGGCACGTTGCGCCAGGAATCTGTCCATATAACTGACAGCTAGCGGGAACACCTGCTCTTCACATTGTTGTTCTTCACATACCTGCAAGAAAATAATCTTATAACATATTTCATAAAATATCAAAGACAATGGACATCAAAGAAATCTTACACATAAACGTATACCACATGGTTTATATGGAGAAAGTAAAAGCAATGCATACATGTTTCTGTCATCTTATTTTTTTACCGAAATTTGCGAAATAAGAAAAATTAGTTATTCGTCGTATATAATATTTTTATGATATGATAAGCAAGTCGCCTAGAGCACCAAAGATGTTCATGTTGGTTACTTTCTGAAGATAAGATACATCTCTTATATAAGTAAGTTAACCGGTGAAACAAAACACAATCGTAATGATTATCGGTATTCCTGTTACATTTACGTTTTTTGAAGCTCGATGTTTCAAATTTTTTTAGCATGTATCTAATTATTATTGAAGTGTTGGAAATACTGAATCTTAAACGATGTACTTATTTATCTGCTTAAATTAAAAGCAATCTTGATGATAATTATGTCCTCAACTAAACACATAGTAAAAAAATTGGCAAGATCTCATCAAAATGAAAATGTTAAATGAAGAGGTGCCCTAAAAAAATTTTTTAAAGCAAATTTTTTTCAGTTTTAGTCCTTAAAGAAACAAATGATTTACACATTTTACACTCTGTAGAGGACTTGTAGTATTTATTTTAATATTTTTCAACCTATCGAAATCACTTCCAAGAATTAGAGGGTATTGACAGTTTAAGGTCATAATAAAACGGGAAAAATTATTTCCCGTTTTGGTCTGGGTCCGTTGTGCGGAATAGACCATCTTTATGTCTGCCAGGCAGTTCGTAAGAGGCGAGCACTGGTTAAAATAGCTCATCACTAACAAGAAAACTGGTGGTAGAGTGCTCTGCAGCAGCCAGCAACTTGCCGGGGTAGGGATACACCGCCTTACCTATTCCTCCCGCCATAATGACTCTTCCATGTTCCAGTGCGGAGGGTAGTATAGCCTACTTAGACTTGCACAATCGGTCCAACGTCTTTACCACAGGACTGCCCTGACCTTTCACATAAAAAACTGCGATGGCTCCCACTCTCGTGGATATGTTAAAAAATAATCTACCTACATAACTGCTTGCTCTACGCAAGTTTTATGACAAATTCGAAAGCAAATTTTAAAACAAACCCCTATATAATATAGTAAAAAATAAAACAGGATTTCCTACAAGGGTTCCATGATAGATTCTCCGACTCTGCGGAAAAAATCTGTATCCTCACAGGAGTAATCACAGAACATGGTCGAATTAACAAACTTCTTTTTAATTGTATGGAGTCAGAAGAGGCTTCTGCCCACGTGTACATCGAGGGCGCGATGTAAACAGTAACCTGATCAAGTGCCTCGGCACCTTAAGGTTACTCCCCGAAGCTTTCATCAATGTCAGAATGTTGTTGGGATTCATGGTGGATTTGAGATGGCAAGAGTAGAGCCATTTCACATCTCTGAATACACGAAAAAGTAGAAGAAGACCATAGATTTTTGCAAGAAGAATATGGTTACACCCATCAACCGCACCCTCCGATTCAAGATGCAAGATTAATTCATTCCATTGACTATTTTAATTAACTGTTCACAAAAAAACTTTTATACTATTTACTAAATTCGCTATTTTTACTTTGCATCTACTACAGCTTAAATATATTCGGTTTTACTTTACATCTACTACGGCTTAAAGTATTTGATATGCAGTATTATCGCGTAATATAAATATGACTTCAATGTTCGGCGTTGTCACGTTATGGTTTGGAGTTTGGTACAGTTAGGGTAGGTCCCTAACGAGTAAGTTCGTTCACTTATGTGAGTAAGATTAGCAACCCAATCTCAGGTTGACGATGCACTATTACCGTATTTGGGCTTAACGAGTACGTTTATTTCTTACTAGCTGTTGCCCGCGGCGTTGCCCGCGGGGTTACTGGTCTTACAGGACCTTTTTTCGGGATAAAACTGTCCTATGTGCTACTCCAAGTTACCCTCTATCTCAGTTCCAAATTTCATGAAAAGCGTTTCAGCAGTTTTTGCGTCAACAAACAAACTTTCGCTTTTATAATATGATTAGGATTAGGATAAACAAAAAAAATCTAACATCGCTAAAACATTATTGCTTGCTTTTTAAAGCCGGATTTATTTTTTCAGAAGTGCTTATCATAAAGTTTATCGAAACCTTTATGTACCGTTAGTCTAATACCTTAGCGTTAACTACAAAAGCAAGTAGGCAACCATTGAATCATTGTAATGGTAATAGTAGACAGAAGTTATCTACAACATAAAAACAACCAAAGTATTGAGAACTATTAGAAAGACATTAAAAAACTATAGATGCCTCAATATTGTTGGACTTAAACAACAGCAACAAAAAATGAGATAAAAAAGCTTCCGCTCGCAGCTTCGGTACAGCGCTTGTAAGGGCGCTTTACGCACTGCAGCGTGTCCTATTACTTAACTTTAAAGTTAAGGAAAACAAGACTACTCATTATTATCATTACATCCGGTATTAATCTACGGCTAGTTAATGACTCGCTTGTGGCTATGTGGACTTATGAGAAAGTTCGAAGGAAAACCACGAATTCTCAACAAATTAAAATTCTTTATACCTACTAGGTATATTAAAATTTACAGTGGCTCCTTGAGGAACCAGGCAAACATTTTACCACTCTTAGCTGGCCTGTCGCTGCAAAATATTTTTAATTAATTTTATCTTTATTAATTATTATTTCAGAACAATAAGTAAAATGTCATCAATTAAATTAATTAACATTTAATCTACACCAATCACGTTTCATGATTGACTTAAATGGATATAAGATGTATGTTATTTTAATTATCTCACATGTTTTTGGTTTT
>NJDC01011480.1:14453-26881 GCA_002245475.1 Calephelis virginiensis | reverse complement strand
GTCGTAAAAAGGGGGCTGGGGCTGTGAATCATTTGATCGAGAGGCAACATAGCATGGTGTGCCCCAGGCTGCTGTCCTCAAAGTGCTGTTATCAGAAGATTAGGTAGCCTGCGGGCATTTGTGTGGGTGACTGCGGTGAGTTCTTCGGAGATCCCGCAGTTACTTGATACGCACAGAAGATGGTCACCGAGTGGTTTTAGTCAGTAGGAGTCCGGCATAACCCGCCACTTCCCCCGAATTCGACGGGTATCCATTAGAATTTCCACTCGTTAAAAAAAAGGCAACTGAGATAAGTATGTTAGTCCCACAAACCTATAAATGAAAAACCTATTGCCAACCGGGCGCTTATACCGGGAAACGTCGTTTTTAATTCGAAAGTCAAATACATTTTTAAGTTGTTTGAACCGGGAATTGAATCCATGACCTTATGTAATTAACGCCAACACTGAACTGCTAGACCAGAGAGGCTATTACTTAATTATCATAAGACTGAGCAAGTGTATCAATGTGTTAGTGTATCAAGAGTATTAAAGTATGGCCTCTGTGGTCTAGTAGTCCAGGGCCCGGGTTCGATAATAAAAAAAAGTTGTTCGGGATCGAATATGTGCCCGGTTGGCAATAGGCTTGCCACCTGTCACATTGTGGAACTTAGTGTCTTCGGTGTCGTGGATACTCTGGTTGTGCCATTGCCTCCCTCTTGGGGGATATGGGCGTGAAGATACTTTTTTTTAAATAAAAATAACGTTGCCCGGGATTGGATATGTGCTCCGTTGGCGATGGGCTTGCCATTTATCACATTGTGGGACTTAGTGTCTTTGGCTCTGGTTATTGGCGTGAAGATACTTTTTTAAGTATATCAAAGTTGAATTACTTTTCTTACATACTCATAAGTCTCTATGTGAAGCCATTTACGTAATATTGTCACTTAGTTGAAGTATTCATAAGATTTCAAGTTTAACCATTTCTAAGAAAGTTCGCCGGTCGACCAGACTGTATGTCCGCTTTAAGCGATAATGGGTATAATTTGCAAACCGCAAACTGCGCTTATTATTTCAAAGTGGACTCTTTTTACCTTTTAGCCATTTTGCGAAGTGAAGAACACGAGAACGGCTGATACATTAAGATTTCAAATGGATATGGCCACACTTATACGCTTTATTTTGTTTTTGTTAATAAGACGGTGAGTGTAAATTACTTGATTCTTCTATTTTTTTTTGCAACCCAGCTGCAAGCGAGAGTTACGTGTTTTGATATTTAGATATGTATCCTGTGATGTAGCAAAATAACTAAAGGCCTATGGCCATGTGAAATTGTGTGAAATTTAATTGGAACCCAATTAAATTGTCTAAAATATTTTAATTTCTGAATTTTTTTTGTGGGTTTGAATAAATAAATAATTTGTCGATTTTTGTTTTTGATATTTTATTCGTTAAGTAATCTGGGGGCATGGAAGTGCCTCCGCCAAGTCGAGCGCGAAGTTAACGATGCGACATTCTTATTGGAACCATTTCGCCGTATTTTTAGGTCTCAGTCATACAACATTGACTATAATAATATAGAAACCGCAGTAAGGAACCTTAGACTTGGTACGACTTTGTCTAGATTTCATAACATTTTGGAGATAAACAAGCAGCTCCATCGAGATTGGGCTAGTTTTTTACCGAATGTTTTTGACAGCCATGGCCATATACAATTATGTGAATTTAAATTGGAACCTAATTAAATTGCCTAAAACATTTCAATTTTAGGATTGTTATCGTGGATTTTTTTTAATAAAAAGAATTTGTGGATTTTTGTTTTTAAAATTATTTAGTGAAGTTATAATAAATTACAGTAATATACATACAGTAATTACAGTAATGTATAATAGCAAGTTTAAAAAGTTGAAAGTAAGCATTACATTGTTTAAAATTACTTACTCTATGACATTTTACGATATTGACCTAATTTTTTCAAATTGCAATAAATTAAGAATATAATAAAGAGCTTTCTACTGTCACGGACTATAAACATGAGATATGACTATATTTATAAACATGTCACTTCAGTTGTAAGCTATAAATATGTTGTCTGGTATAAATACACCTTAGCAATTAAAATTATACAGGTTGTTTTTTATTCAATAATATATTTAGTATTCATAGTTTAATTTAATTCTTCGTCTTTATTTCGTTGTTGTAAATTTTTACATTTGAAATACGTCAGCAATTAAAATAATATTTGACAATCACATACAGTAATACACTATGACAGCTTTTAAAAACACCTAACATTAAATTGCAAAAACACATATTAAATACACCCAACCCTGCCTCATGTTAGGAAGTTTCTGCTAGCTATTATAATTTTTTTTAATAAAAATGACAGAATTTTATAACTAGAAATTAAAAAAATGAATGCCTGTTATGCTCGAATAAGTAGCAACTATGTTACTAACATTCACAATAGTATTTGGATTACCTGATAAATAGGACATATATTTTTTATGTGAAAAGATAGCGTGCAAGCGCACGGCTCTCCTGATGGTAAGAGATAATTGTTGCCTATAGACAACATAGATGTTATAGGTGTGTCGCTGTCCTGTAGCTGTGATGTTAATCTAATCATGCAATTCTACCGGCTACCTTACCCTTCAATCCAGAATGCGACAGTGGCATCATGGCGGCAGGAATATTTACCCGGGCAAGTTAGCAACTTGTAGTGATCTTGTTGGTAATGACGCTTTTGGTCATTGCTCGCCTCTCACGGGTAAGCAGATCCGGTTGATTGGTTGGTAGAATAGATCATTCTACCAACCAATCAACCGGATAAACACGGGGAGAAAATCCGGTAATCCAAACGCTTGGATATAACAAATGTTAACAATGTTTGCCCGGTGTTGGTCCGGGCTCTTTTTCAGAATAGACCATCTGCCTTCCTGCCAGGCAGCTCGTAAAAGGCGAGCATAGGCTTACCGTCACTAACACCGTGACATCCTACTAGATGGTAGAGTTTCGCAGCGATTCGCCCGGATCGGTACCACCGCCTTACCTATTCCCGCCACTATAACGTCCAATGCTTGTCGTTGACGTGTTCCGGTTCGGAGAGTAAAGTAGCCGGTAAACTTATTTCTCCGGTCTCAGGTTGGCAACGCACCATTACCACCCTTGGTGTCTCTAGGCGGCGTGAATTTCTTACAATCAGGAAATCCGTCTGCTTGTTTGCCTTCCATTATCATAAAAAAATGTCAGGTAAGCATAATGGCTACCGTAGACTCTTAACTGGAGCACGATAATATCAATCAGCAACGTTATCATCGAAAAACTGTGGTGCGGGGCAAATAGGTGAAGAATACTAGTCATAGTCACTGGGATAAATTCACCAAAGTGGTGAGCAATCCATGTTACTTGGCTGGTAGGAAGTCAGCCTATATTCTGGAAAGAAGCCCGAAAAAAACCGGCAATTAACTTACCTTAATTTACTGCTGGTTAATAGATTAACAAACTGATTAAAATGTAGTCAATATTGTGTAAAGAAAAAGAGTTAATGAAACCAATGACCATGATTTGTAGAGATAATGAAAACAAACCTATATTTATTACACCTAAGCATTATTTTTCTAATATCCCAATTAAACAAAGAAATGTTATTTATGTGGAGTGAGTGGTCTAGTGGTCCGTTACTGGACTTGACTTTTTGAGGACAACCCACGAGCCCTATGAGGTTCGAATCCCAGTTCGGGCTGCAAAAAAATGTTTACAATTTTCTAATAATACTAACGTATACCGATATGGGATATGTGCCCGGGTGACGATAGACTTGCCACCTATCACATTATGAGACTTAGAGTCTGCGACTTAGACTCTGGTTGTGCCTCTGCCTACATGTACCGGGATATGTTCGTGAAGATAATTTTTTTTGCTAATATTATTATAAGTAATTTTCCTAGTAGACAATATAGAACAGCCTGTTGTTATTTTATATGCAAAATTTTATGGGAATCGCCAAATCGTGAAAGCGGAACAAACACTTTCGTATTTATAAGGATTAAACATTACGAGATATGTCGGAAAATCGACGGAATCAGAGCGTGGCGATAAAATTTCACCAGCGCCAAGCTGATTACAATTTTATTGGTGTCTAATTAAGGGTACCTACATACTCGTACAATTGAGTTAATTTGTCTTTTCTGCTGAAAGATTTTTCAGGTTTGGACGAAAAAAAGAAATATTTATTTAAACTCATTAATAACAAAATGAAAAAACTTATAAAACGATGACTAAAAAATAGGAAACGTATGTTTACGCCCATATCCCTAAAGAGTTAAGCAGAGGTACAATCAGGGCAACCACGACTAGCCAAATATATTAAGTCCCACAATGTGATAGATGGCAAGGCTTTGGCACATGACACATGTCCAATCCACCCGGTATTTTTGTTATTTTAATAAAAACAACGTCTTCGTTATTTTTCTTAAAAAAATTAAAAACACATTTTTTTGTTAATTGACCCGGGAATCGCACCCGGGACCACGTGAAGTCAAATCCAACACCAGACCTCTAGCCCACACTAACTAAATACTAATTTAAGTAAAACTATTTACTTGTCACAATTTTACAAGAAATAATTTTTTACTTCAGACAAAAATTGATCCTGCGAGGTGCAGTTAGTTCATCTCTTGCTGATGAATGGTCTAACCATTTGATGTAACAGAAAGGAAGAGAATGGAGAAAGTGCAATAATAAAAAATGTAAAACAAAACAGTCTATTTTTGGGTATGTCTACACCAGTGCGTTTTACCGTTCATCTTGTGCCTCCTCATTTCGTATAACAGGGTATCTTCTGCCGCACTCTGATCCATTGTCGTCGTTGGGTTTACATGGAATATCTTTCATAAGCTTTATAAACAACGTGGCGGAAGATAAAGTTAAACATTAGGAAAAGTTATTGAACATCTCGAGTAAGTATTGTAGGATTAAGCCACATATATGTCAAAAAAAAACTGACAATCTAAAAAGTTTCTTTTGAATTTGTGCTTTTTTTAAAAAAAGTTTAAGACTTTCGAAGACACCCCACTCATATGAACACGATGAGACGCATGCACATGGGCGTAGTGAGATACGGACAGAGGGGTCAGTTGCCCCCCTGCTAGAAAAGCGTTCACATAGTACTGCAACTTTCCAAATGACAACTATTAAAACGAGCTATGTATGATGAGCGCGGATAAGAAATTTGTTAACAAAAAAGGTGAAATGGATAAGGACAAAAAATTAAAAAATTGGAGAACCGTACGGAATGTTTGTCAAGGATAAAAACTATGTAAACCATAATTAAAACAATATGGTCTAGGATTTTCTGCCCCATTTATTCAAAAACCTGGCTACGCCCCTTTGCACGCATCTTAGAGCATAGCGCATGGACCAGACGAACTAAAAATTGATACGTGAATGATGATGAAAGCATAATTGAAAGCGCACTGGTGTGGACATAGCCAATTGGGAACATAATGGTAAAGGCACGGCTCAATATTGGTTTTCAGTATTGTTGATGTTATCAGAATTTCAAATTTGTTGAGAATAAATAAGTAAAGTAAAATTATTGTTTGCAAAAGAAGATTATCTATAACTAGAAATATATTGCGGTTGTCTATATCCTTATAAAGAAAAGCCCAACACAATTGTTCTGTGAAGACTTTTCCAACATTATTACTGTGACAAAATATTTACTTACTGTAACAAGGGTACCTACTATTTAGCAAAACCTTTGTATGATTGATTTTTCTAAGATAATATAATATTTATAAATGCGCTAGCTATCCTGGCGATTTTCACATCAGCACGAGATGAGAAAATCGATAGCCGTACTTTTTTATGCAACAGTAGACTTTTTTTTCAGTACAGGCAAACGTGGCCTTTAGACACCACAAATGTTACAGTTGCGTCGCTATCCTGCGGCCGGCATGTAAGGCCTATTGTGCAAGTTTATCGGCTACCCTAACCTGTGGACCGGGACATGACAGGGTCATCAAGGCGACAGGAACAGGTCCTTGCTTGTTCCTGTCGCCTTGATAACGAACGAGCGCACGGTTCTCCTGATGGTATGAGACAACTGTTGCATATAGATAACATAGATGTTATAGATCTGACGCTGTCCTGTGTCTGTGATTTTAATCTAATAGTGCAAGTCTACCGGCAACCTTACCCTTCAGTCCAGAATACGACAGTGTCATCATGGCGGCAGGAATATTTTACCCGGGTAAGTTGCTGCTACCCTGTCGTCAGTAGTATATACTTTAACCAGTGCACGCCTCTTACGAGTTGCCCGATAGAGAGGCAGATGGTCTATTCTATTCAGCGGATCTGGACCACCACAAGGAACAATAATATCACTAGTTTCGTTTTTTTCGTTAATAATATTATTTTTAGAGCTAAACCGTGTAATTTGCCTTATTAAGCCAATTTGAATTGAGAACACTTTTACTGTTTAGAAAATCAAACAGTGTTAGTCTCATTAACAATTAAATATCGCAAGCACTAATAACTAATTTAATGTGAGATGTAAAGATTTAATTGAGATGTTTACTTATTTTGGATGTTAATTTTGTATATAAATACGATATTTATATCAAGATATGCTTACGATTTCGAGAAACATACTTTTAACAATACTTCTACTTTTTCAAATATAATAATAGTAAAAGTATATCGCAGTAATATATAGTGATAAGTAAATGTACTTTTAAATTTTAAAAAGTAGCATAACCGAATGTTTTAAAACGACTTCAAATAAATTGTCATTTTTTCTCACCTTAACAACCCTCACCGTCTTATAAATAAGCCCGGAGTAAAGTATTCAAAGGTTTAATGTGGTATTATATTATATTCTTTACTAAATATTTTATAAAGACTATAATATTTTATTATTGGTTATTAAAAACAAGTTCATGGTCGAATTTGGACTAAAATATACATTTATATCAGGAAATGCGACTGAAAATATATTTGTATTTGCTATAACCATCGAAAGCTGCAGCAACTTAAAATACACTACTTAAGCCCTCTTACACGTTTCCGAGTTAAATTTATTAATTAGTTAAACTGTCATATATAAAATGATTTAATCCAAGTTTAAAGCTAACCCCGAGTTGAATGCTTAACCCAGGGACGTACAACTTTATTAGCTGTAAAAAAATCAAAATAGAACACTTACATGTACAACTAACTACAACTAATATAAATGTAGTAGCATAAATTTTAGTCACTATAACTAGTATAAATGTAGTAGCATAAATTTTACTACTTGCACATGAGTCATATGCAGCAATTTACTACAAACTTTTTTACGTAATAGGTCAGCCATCAAGAATATGGTCTTCTGATGGGAAGAGACGATTGCGGTATATGTTTATTTCAATTAAAGTAAAAAAAATATACTTATATCAGCTGCAGCCAATTAATAAGAATCACTTACATTTTATTTTTATAATTTCATTACCTGTAGCGATTTCAGATGGACCACTAATATTAATATCAGCTAAAGCAATATAAAGTTGACCAATTCCTCACGAACCTTAGTCTAGTATCAGGGAGCTCGTCAAATTACTTACATTTATATCAGCTGCAGCAATCTATAATGGACCATTTAGATTTATATCAACTGAAGCAATATATTAGAAATTACACTTTAATTAGTGGCAGCAATTTAATATAGACCACTAACATTTATATCAGCTAAAGCAATTTAAAGTGGACTAATTATCAGAGAACCTTGGTCTTGCCTCAGGGAGCCTATTGAATCACTTATGTCATTTGTATCATTTAGGTTTGTATTAGCTGATGCAACATAATAGAGATCACTTAGATTTTTATTAGCGGTAGCAATTTTAGGTGAATCACTAATACTAATATCAGCAGTAGCAATTTAAAATGGATCATTTATATTGGTTTTAGATAAAGCAATATAAAAGGGATCACTTTCATTTTTATTAGCTGTAGCCATTTCAGATGGGCCACTAAAATTAATATCAGCTAAAGTAATTTAAACTAGATTTTTATTTATATCAGTTGAAGCATTATCGAAAAAGAAACTTAATTTTTTATTAGCTGTAGCAATTTTTGATGGACTACTAATATCAGCTAAAGCAATTAAAAGTGAAACAACTACCCACGAACCCTGATCTAACCTCATTGCAATTATTTAATTTCAAGTAATATAAATAAAATCACTTACACATATAGCTGTAGCGATTTAAAATGGACCAGTTAGATTTGTATCAATTGAAGCAATATAATAGGGATTGTACTGCAGCAATTTCAACTGGACCACTAATATTAATATCAGCTAAAGCAATTTAAAGTGGACCAATTACCCGCGAACCCTGGTCTAGCCTCAGGGAGCTTGTAAAGCGTAGGTTATCAAATAAATCTCATGTTAATCGTTTAATGTCTTCGAGAGTTGATAAATAAGAACCTAATGCGATACTAATTAATGGGCTACGTTCAGATTAATACGCTTACATTCGTTTTAATTAAATCATAATTTATTGTGTTTAGTTTAGGCGGAGAAAGTAAAATATTGGTGAATGAATGAACGATCTTTAATAAATTACACTACATTTTTAATCCAAAACGGTTATCAAATTGTTTGTATGTTTGTAAGATCACTCGGTCGTATCGAGCTTGGTTCTGTTTTCAAAAAAATAGCTCTAGTGGTTCTTTAATAGTAAAAGAAAGTTAGGTCATGATTTAGAAGTCCCATATACATTTGATGAATATCAAATAAGCGGTTTGATTATGACTTATTTTCGGTAACCTAGACAATCGTTTATAGCTAATTCGTGTTTAATGATATATGACACTTACACACAGACATGCGCAAGCTGGTGATGTCATGCATCGTACTAGGTATAATGTAGCGTGACAACAAGTGATGTGTTTTTTGGGGTTATTGTAAATGCATGTTTTTAACAGCAAAAATAACTATTTGGCAATATTTTTTAAAATGCAATATGATTTTTGCGTTAACTCCCTTACCCAAAAATTTGACCTGTCCGTTGAAAGTTACCCTGTATAACATTTTTTTCTTTATAACTGAACCAACGGAACATGTTTGTTTGATGTTCGGATACATATTCAAATGGCCACATTGTACAAGCAGGTTATCATAGTTATTTCATGTTAATCGATAAAGGTATTCGATCGTAAATAAACTCGAACTAGTGCATTAGAATTACGAATACGATTATATTATGAACGTGGATATTATTACTCTTACATTTATTTTAATTAAATAATAATTTGTTGCGTTTACTTTCGACGGAGAAAGTGTGTATAATGTTAAATGAAAGAAAAAACCTTAATGTGATAATGTATTTGGGTTTCAACTGCATTTTATTAAAAATGTATTACGAAAGTAAAAGTATTTCTCTCGAAACTAATGGGCAGGTAGTTAAACATTAGAAAAACTAAATAAAGATAGGTTTTTCATAGTTGAAGTAAATGAAAGTCTTATGTTAGTGTCTATAATCAAATGTTTAACAGCAGCAGCGACTGTTAAAATGTATAATTTTTACGCGATTCAGCTGATGGTAAGAGTCAATTGTGATCTATAGACACCATAGATATAACAAGCGCGTCATTATATACTATGGTCGGGGTTAATACCCCTAATAGGCCTAATCTGCAAATCTGCTCTACTCTCCTGACGTAACATCATACGAGTATAATAATTTGAATGTAGTCCTCAAAAAATAGTACTAGTAGCAATAGTAGTAGTAACAAGTTATGGATTTATGGTCTAGCGGTCCTGCGTCGGACTTGACTTCTTGAGGTTCCGGGTTCGATTCCCGGGTCGGACAACAAAAAAATAGGAAAATGTGTATTTTAAATTTTTTAATAAAAATAATGTTGCTCGGGATTGGATATGTGCCCGGTTGGCGATAGGCTTGCCACCTATCACATTGTGGGATTTAGTGTCTTCGGCTAGTCGTGGGTGCCCTCTACCTACCCCTTTGGAGATATGGGCTTAAAGATACTTACTTTAGTAAGAAATATAAGCAAAAATTAATTTTATCGTAAGACTGAGTTTATTAAGTTTTTGTGATACCCGAACCAACCGAACAGGGGGGGGGGTGGTGTTGGTCCGGGCTCCTTTGCCTACTGCAATTTGCGTTCCTGCTATGAAGCTTGTAAAAGGCGAGCATAGGCTTACCGTTACTAATACCGTGACATTTGACTAAGTGGTAGCATTTCGCACCGCCTTACTTATTCCTGCCGCCATAACGTCATTTCTGGGTCTAGGTGCTAATTAAATTTATTCTGGTACCTGTTTAAGTATTTCTAATTAATACCATCGTTGACTAATACCCACAACACAAGCATGTTATATGCTGTGGGGTGAAATTCAATTTGTGTGTCTTGTCCATTGAAATTTATTTATTTATATATCTATTTATTTAGGCGCAGATAATATTAACTACCGAATATATTTTTGTGGTATAACAATACAATTTTTTATGGATTGTTTAGTATAGCTCAAAAATAATTTTAGCAAAAATTCATGTGGAACCCTTTGCTGTCTTTCGAAAAAAAAATATCAAATCGCAATATGGTACACAATGAAATAATTTGATTCGGGATTTGCAATTTTGCTACGCAAAACTAATTGCAAAATGTTGATAAAATGTATGTGGGACCATTTAGGATTCATTTCCTATCATTCAAAAAAATAATTATCAAATCGCAATGTGGTATCCAATGAAATAATTTGAATCGGATTTGCAATTTTGCTACCCAAAACTAATTGCAAAATGTTGATAAAATGTATGTGGGACCATTTAGGATTCATTTCCTATCATTCAAAAAAATAATTATCAAATCGCAATGTGGTACCCAATGAAATAATTTGAATCGGGATTTGCAATTTTGCTACTCAAAACTAATTGCAGAATGTTGATAAAATGTATGTGGGACTATTTAGGATTCATTTGCTATCATTAAAAAAAATAATTATCAAATCGCGACGCAGTATCGAATAGTTGAAGTCGGTTTTTACAGTTTTGTTGCAGACTGTACAGTACAATGATGTCGAATGTTGCTATAGTTTTTTTTTTGTTTCAGACGGTACAGTACGGTGATGCGCCGCGAGCGCCTTCGTACAACACATGCATGCCGCCCGTGCACCCGGTAAGCTAGTTTCAAGTTATCCAAGTACATGCTTCAATATTGAGTGTTAGAAAATCTCGGAACTTCGAACAAACTGTCACTATATAATTTAAAATATATAATTTCCATTTCTGAACTTATTTCGGAAGTATGTGAAAAGATAATTCTAACATTCATAACATAAGGATATAAGGATATAACATAAGGATAAGTTGCTTAATTTAGGGTTAGATTCAATTTGTGCAACTTGTCTAGGACTATTATTATTATTATATTATTTTATTACTACATATAAACTTATCTCTTGGATCAACCAATCTGTACAAAAAAAATAAGAATACCTGAAAACTATGGAATACGATTTTATTTAATCCCAGTATTAAATATCTCGGGATTGTGGATAGGTAATTAAAAGGCAGAGAATCAGCTGTTAACTTATATTTTCATTAAAGTTCTCGGGTCCTACTGTGAATGCTTATAGCAGTATTATTTCCGGGTTGCTAAACGGCCACTTTTACCTTATTGTACTTCCAAGTGAAAAAGTTTAACACGATTCAGTTAAATTTTCCCTCAAAAAAACAACTTCGTCAGATTTTAAGCCTCAAAATCAAAAAAGCAATTTTAATTAAGTAAGTAAAATATGGGAAGTATTAATAAATTCTACGAGATATATATGAATTATAAAATTATTATAAGATCTGGTTACTTTAAGTCTATTAAAAAAACACCTTAAAATAAATACAATTGTTATTCAAACTCACCCAATAAAATAAACAAATCACCTGCCTACTATTGCAAATAATATTCCAAACAATATACTTAAACTTGAAATAAAATAAGTTATTACTTTTTGAAAAAAGTACGAATAATATTAGATTTGGTTCAAAATTTATGTTACGTAAATTAAACATAAGAATAAAAAACTCATCAATGTTTCATTTCTAAGTCTTCTTCGCAGTTTGAAATGTTCCTATCATTTCTATATTCTATTCTAATCCCGGAAATCCCGGGATATGTAAAATTTGATCCCGAAATTACCGGGATTAGAATATACACCAAATTCCCAATTTAAAACTCACTGGTCCTTTTACTAGGATTTGTAAAAAAAACAATGACTATAACTTAAATCCGGTATCCTCGAGCAGTGAATCAGAAACTTATGTAACATCGCGATATTTATTGCGTAAAACTTTTGTAATAAAACATACACTCACCCACACTTTGACAAACAACGCACGAGGAATGATACATGGAAATGATAAATTACTGCTCGAACCTAAGTAGGGT
>NJDC01011480.1:0-14398 GCA_002245475.1 Calephelis virginiensis | reverse complement strand
AATGTGAAGGAAGCAAGACAGGTTTGTCAGGATCGTGAGGTCTGGCACTCGATACTCTCTGCCTACCCCGTAAGGGACTTGGCGTGAAGATATGTATGTGTGTATGTATATACATGTACATATACATGGATGGAGGTCCAAAACATAAGCTATAGCGTTTTAGGAAAGTGTACCTCAATGATTTATTGTACAAATACTATATTGACGCCAAGGCTTTTAACACCACTCTCGGATAACACCCGTGCGATTTGGTGAATGTTAAACAAGGTTTACCCGGGTACTTAAGTAATAACTGCTATTATTCCACCAACATAGTCATGGCTATAGTCGAAAAAAATATTTAATTAAAATTTTCAATGAATCCTACGAAACCTGATACTCTGAAACCTGAGAACCATCCCAATCACGTTAGATTTTACACAGAAAAAAAAAACGAAATCGGTCCATTCGTTCAAAATTGTATACCACTGGACAGTTAACATTAATGGACACGTTAAACAAATAACATTTTTTCCGTTAGAGGTAAAGAACGATTGGAAGCTATATTTATAAGAAAATTAGAAGAAAATAGATACATCGTCGTATATTCTACAAAAAATATATTAAATATGTCACAGTATTTTCCCACTCGGTTAACTTATACAGTGATTCATAAGCTTTATGCAACATGTGTTTCTTACTGACTTTTGCAATAAAAACATACTCACAAACTCTGACTAATGATTTCTTTGTGGTTTACCTCTACCGTCGTAAACGTATATCACTATTCCATTTCGACATTTTAAGCTTAGCAAATGTGGTCAGCTGTTTGTAGTTGAAACATATTGAAACGAAAAAAGGTAATTCCAAATTCATTTGTTTTTGCATTTAAATTGCGTGTTAATTAAGTAAATATCGGCGCTTCAACGATTTATTTGCCATCCTAACTAAACACACAAAAAAATTAAATTGTCTTTCATTTAGTTATTTAAAAAATTGCAAAAAAGACTGTAATTTTATAAGCTTTTATAATGTATAAGCTTGACGTGGTAAGTGACGTGAAAATTCTTAAATTAGAAAAAGAAAAAAAAAACGACATTTTTTGACAGACTTAAAATTATCATACATCATTATAAAACAACTAGAAATCTAACCTAACCCTTAAACTAAGCAACATAAACAAAGGACAAAAAAAAGAAATGATAAAATAGAGAAACAGAGCATGATAACACGAGTAAGCCAAGGAAAAGCTCAGTATTTGTTAAGGCTTATCTACTTCAACATGGCCAACAGCAGCTGCCAACACAAACGTAATACAATTTGACTCAGCATAAGTCAAATGTGCTGTCAAGTGTCAAGAGATGTCAAATTATTACGTAATACGCCCTATTTTGTTTTTCATTTTATGCACTTAACTATTTAGTATTCCCATTTTAATTATGTTAAGCATTCACTAGATATAGAATCGAGCTGTGCTCTTGTTATATTTGACAGTATATTTAATTTAAAAAAATTTTCGTTTTCATCATTATCAAAAATTATTTTAAAGAATTTTATATCGTCAATTAAATGTGGCTTAAAATGCTGTGATGTAATAGGTGATACATATTTAATTATTATAAGAAGTACACTTTTCACTAAAAAATTATGGATAACAGAGTTAGCATTTACCTGTTTATCATTTATCGTTTTTAAAAGTACCCAAAGAAGTATTTGAATGCAATAGTCGAAACCGCTAGAACCATTTCAGAGAACTTAATTACATGAATAAATATAATCACAATAATCGCTCTTTTATGCCCGGTTCCTATATTTAACGAAACGTTATCCTTAAATATAAACCATTCGTGGGTTGCTTGAAAGTAACGGAGCGTTACTCATATTTTCAAAGAATATTCAGGGTTAACTGTAGAAAACGAGCAACAGGTATTAGCATTTTTACTAATTGTTCAAAAAACTGCCATCCGTAATCAAAACGACTCATTTCTTGAATACAGGAACCGGGCATTAACTTTGTATAGATTGACATTAACAGTTACTAACAGCTTGTGTGACTCAAAGTATTGTTTTTTTCCATTTTCCCTGCAATTTTCTCGGTTTTTTCTTCATGAATAAAACAACAAAAAAAGTCCAAAGTGGTTCCATCCATTCACGCATGTTGCGATGAATGGATGAATCCGCATTTGTATATAGCGGTCATATATATATAGGTCTAGCGGTTCAGTTGTTGGACTTGACTGCATCAGGTCCCGGGTTCGAATCCCGGGTCGGGCAACAAAAAGAAAATTGAGTTTTTCCAATTTTCTAATGAAAAAAATGTTGCTCGGGATAGGATATGTGCCCGGTTGGCGATAGGCTTGCCACCTATCTCATTGTGGGACTTTTTTCGGCTAGTCGTGGGTGCCCTGGTTGTCCCTCTGCCTATCTCTTCGGGGATATGGGCGTGAAGATTTTTTTTCAAATAAATTAATAACCAAAATAATCGAATGGAGCGCAGCGTTTCACCGGTCATCAAGTGCATCCATACATATTTCATGAGTCTGTCGTAGAAACAAGCGCCCGACGGATTACCACAACTTGTTTTGTAAATGGGATTCCCGATTAGCCAGTGAGAAATAGATTTTTTAACCAACTTCAAAAGAAAGTTCGTCATTCAACTGCAGTTTTTCACGAGCTGTAAAGAAAGTTTGTAACAGGTACACCTTGTTTTTCACCAACTGTAAAATAAATTTTATAGTTCTATGCGTTCAGAGCCCTTAGAATTAGTTTACGGCTTGTCCAGTATACTATATTCGCTACCGTCTCTATAAATTATTTGTATGAAATTTTCAAACAGGGCCTCTATTGGCAACTAAGGGAAACACATTTTTAGACCAAAAGTGTCATAACAAAACGTAACTTCTCTCGTTCTTTTGCCTGTAGTATCTCCAAGATATTTAAGGAATTGTTCAGTATGATAGTAGTTTAGCAAACAAGATAGCCGCTCAGTTATTGAAAGTTTTTTTTTACAAATTGTAAAATGAAGTTGGTAATTCAACTGTCAGTTAGTGACATTTTAATATAATTAGTGGTCGCCCATTGGTCGAGAATCGACTATAATAAATTTTAATATCTTGTTGATAAGTACGCCATCTTCACTTCTCAAAACCATCTACTTTGTTCCCAAACTTTTTACGCCATCTGTGATCTTTTATCGTTATCATCAATATATTTGTTTGTGTGTGTCAAATGCATGGTAGTACGGGTAATGTCTAATTTATTGATTTAAATGTACTTTATAAGCATTATGATTTAAAAATATTAGTGTTCTGCACTTTTCCTACACATAAACTATAAGTGTGCCAAATTTTATGCTCCTGCGTCCAAAGTTTTGGCATCACGTATTAATATATAGATTATTGTACTTATATCATGGAACTGTATTACTTCTGGAGGTGACACTCGTAACAAAGATCTATTGTTAAAGCTAAAGTGGGACTTTAAGGCTACCCTCTAACCTGGAACTTATAAATGACAAGTCCTAGCTCTATGATGGCTAGGAGGATGTGGCATTGGTACCAAATCTGGTGGTATTTGCACATAGAAGCATTATTTCTCCCCCTGACTAACTTAGCTAGTGGAATAATCTAGAAACTTTAAAATTCTTGAATATTTATTTCACTATTAGATGAAAGGCTTATCTTTGTAGTGCGGAATTTAATTATAAAGAAACTAATGTTGTATTTATGTAAATTGAACCCAAAATGACAACTTATAAACTATCGATCTGCATAATTATGGTCTCTGAAATATATCAAAGAAATTCCGAGGACTCTAAAATAAACTTTAGATTTGAGTCATCTTTAAAAAACTTTATAAATACGACCGCGACGCATAAATTAGTTAAATTTGACATTCTCATAAAATGATTCCTTTCACTTTTCGCATATTTTAATGATTTATGGTCTTATAGGTGACATTAAGAATGTTTTATATTAAACGGATAGTACAGGGTGAAAGTCAATAAAAAATGGTTTATTTATATCGTCTCTGTGGTCTAGTGGTCTGGTGTTAGACTTAACATAAGAGGTCTCGGATTTGATACTCGGATGGGGCAACTAAAAGAAAATGTGTTTGTTAAATTTTCTAATAAAAAATAACGTTACTCGTGATTAGATGTGTGCCCGGTGGCGATAGGCTTATCAACATCACATTATGCGAGTTAGTGTCTTTTACTACATACATCTTTTATTACCTACATAGGTTTTTGTACGTTTTTAGTTTTACTATTCCTTTATTTAATAAAAGTATTACAATTAGTTTGTTATAGTAGTAGTAGTATCTTCATGCCCATATCCCCGAAGAGGTAAGCAGAGGTACAACCAAGGCACCCACGACTAGCCGAAGACCTAAGTCTCAAAATGTTATAGGTGGCAAGTTTATCGCCAACCGGGCATATTTCCAATCCCGACCAACATTTTTTTTTTAATTAGAAAATTGGAAAAATCCAATTTTCTTTATGTTGGCTGACCCGGGATTCGAACTCAGGACCTCATGCAGTCAAGTCCAACACCCGGACCGCTAGACCACAGAGGTGCCATCTAAACTAAATAGATTAAAAATTATAAATCGTTGACTGACAAAATTTTTCCTTGATGTTTGTAGAAAATATATATTTATATATTATGTTTGCACCACTAACACTTGTGTCTACTTCGGTATTAAAGTGTCCACAGTCAACATATATTACAATTCCTACTTTTTAATAAGATTTTTTAATTTGAATAAATTGTTCACATCTTTAATATTTGGGCTTACCCATTCACCATAAAAAAAAACTTTTCATTAAAAATTAATTTATTAAATTAAATATTTCAACCAAATTCAATTCAAGCAAAATTTAAATTTATAGATCAACAATCGTGCAGTGGCGATAGATATAAGCAAACATAAATAGTCATTTTAATTTAATGCGCGTGCTATACGATCCTCTTTAGTTGGAAATTCTGGTTTGCTAAGTAAAAACAGTTTTATAGAGCACCAGTATAAACTTTACAACTTTTAAACCAGTCTGTACGTAGAAAGTTTTATGTCCTTTCTACTTGAAACATAACCGCCATTAGGGAAACTAATTAAATAATTGAGTTGTCTAGTACGCACTTATTTATAATTACGCTAACTTTCATCTCCCCATATTAGAGTCCGTACGGGTGAAAATTATTTTCTTTTAATGCACTATTTTCTTTGTGAAAAATTGTCAGTAATTACTTTTTTAAATTAAACTTGACTTAATAAATATATACGTGTTTTGATTGTAAAAAATAATCTAAAGTAGTGACACATCATTAGCCTACAAATATTATAAGTGAGAAAGTTTCTAAGGATGTGTGTTACTCTTTGTTATGTTTGTTACTCTTTCACGCTTGAATGGCTAAACGGATTTGTCTGAAAACACAGATAGATTGTGACCTGGATTAACATATAGTTTACTTTTAATCCCGATCGCAAAACGGGTTCCTGCGAAAACGCGGGCGAAGCCGTAGGTAAGAGCTAGTACTGATATAAATGTAAAATTTACTATCAAAGCATTGTGACCAAAACATGTCGAACTTATAGGTTTTTGTATTTGTAACTAGTACGGTGAGTAAGTTTTAATAAAACGAAAATATCAATGTTTTCTTAGGTAAGACAAACGTCAAACCTACCATCATATCGAGCCGCTACTATACAAACTTTAAATAATATCTCGGGCCTTAGCGTTGAACTATAAACCTAACTTTGTCATGTATCTTCACGCCCATATCCCTGAAGAGGTAGGCAGAGGCACAACCAGGGCACCCACGACTAGGCGAAGATACTAAGTCCCACAATGTAATAGGTGTCAAGCCTATCGCCAACCGGGCACATATTCTATCCCGAGCAAAATTTTTTTTATTATAAAATTGGAAAAGCCAATACTTTGTCATGTACCTATTTTTTGTCAGCTATCTTCCCATCAAACTGAAATACGACGATAGCAAGCGTTAATGTTATGCTCGTAGAAATAAAGCAGTGATATTAATTTGGGTAAATTTCAAATCTGACAGTTCAAAACGGCCACCGCTGTTGGTTTAAAATTTGGTACTTTTTGTCATTCAAAAAGACAATCCACTGAGTTTCTTACAAGTTTTCATTTGGTCGCGTTCCGATAATATTGTTATTATGGACGCGTCATAAGCTCACGGCGCGGTTGTGTGCCCGCAGGTTCTGTAGAATGTAGATTATATGCACGACGCACACCCGCAGCGCCCGCCGTTGTTAGCGGTTAACGCGGCAGCGGTTACTCGCCCGTAGAAACGTGCTGACGGCGATCACCCGCCGCCTTGGTGTGTTGCGACCGCGCGCTCTGTGATCGCTTGCCAGGCGACCAATTGTACTGATTTGACTGACTATTTGTACTGGTTATTTAACCGTAACCACCGGCCGGGCGATCATCAGCCGTCAAGTTTGCGGGCGATATTTTCAACCGCGGTGGATGCGGGACCGCAAAAAATACCGGTCTCGTGAATTTTTGAATAAAACCGCAGAACCGCGACCGCCACGGGCGTTGGTAAAAATCGCTCCATGAGTTCTTTCTCGAATCTTTTGTGTTTTTTTTAATCCATAATCAGTCAGTTTCCAGTTGAACAGTAAGTACAGTAAGTCAATTTCATTACCATGAAGACAGAAGTGGATAGCACTTGATCGCTATATTATATTGTGACTAATTTACATTACTGATTGGAGTTAAATTTTTGTACTCGTTTGTCTTACTTCATAAGATTTATTAAATACACATAATTTTCTCATATCTATCTAAAGGAGTATAACAATGAATCTCTTTTTTGCATGGTCTTCGCATCATACCTAAACAGATGTACCAAGTCGGAAGGAAAACAAAGAGGGAAATAGCAGAGAAAATGGGAAATGCTTTTATCGATACAAACCGTTATTAGCTGTTAATGTCAAGCGATACGAAGTTTGCCTGTTCGGCTAGTCACATAGTTTTCAATACAGCCGGTAGACTTGGCAGTATCAAATAATCATAAAAGTTTTACATTTCATAAAATAAGTTTACTCTACGCTATATAAATACGATAAGTCTGGTATTAGCACCTTTTAAGCTAATGAGCTTAATGAGGAAGCGAATTACTCAGTTTACGAATTACGTATTTTATTTTCATAATATTAATGCGAAGTTTCGACGACTGAAACATGAAATTGTCCAACAACATACCTTGAACTTAAGATTTATTTTATCTTTAAAAGTTCAGCAAATAGAGTTTGGCGCCATCGAAAGAAAGGATGGTCTAATTTTTTTTGACATTTGAGTTTCGTGTATGTATTAAGTAAAATTAGTTAATTTTGATGGCCATTTGTGCTGTTGTAGTTAATTTTGTTCTGTTATAGTACACAAGTGATATATAGCGTGTATTTCCTCGTTGTCGCTAAATCTCACTTAATGAGCTAGATTAAGAGGGCTACCACTTTACTCAAGACCCTAACATGACATTGTATGAAGGCTTACGACTAATTTTGAATAATTTAAGGCTTATTTTGCTAAAGCTGGAACTTGAAACAAAACTTACAACATAACTTAAATTTGAACTTAAATTATGGCAGATGCTAACACCCACGGCAAAAACGAAAAAAAAAGTTTGCGAACGTGTGCTTGCCACGGGTCTTAATGGTAAGAAACAAAAAAAAGGAGAGCTATTATGTATCTCATTGAATTTCGGGTAAATCAGGATTAAAATTAGTTAATTTAAGTGGCAGTTAGTTCAATTTTGTTCAGTTAAATTGCGCAAGCAAAATATTTATAAAGAAAAAAATAATGTGTCGTGTATTTCCTAGATGCCGCCAAATTTTATATGAGCTTGAGTAACCAGGCCAGCGCTTTACTCAAGACACTGACATGACTGCATATTATAATGACTTATGACTAGTAAAAAGAGTTGATTAATATATGGCAGCATGGCTTAAAGGTCTTAGCCGGTTCCAGATAGAGGCAAATTAATAAAAAAAAACAAAGATTAGTTAGTAAACAAAATTAGTAGTGCATTCCACTGGTGATAGGATGTTGTGCAGCAATCGCGCTAGACTTGCAGAGTTATTGACTCAACACTCTAGCCACAAGACAACAACGCACATACGATATCTATGGTGTCTATAATTTATTCACTTTGCTATCACAAAAAAACTCACTATTTATATTATTCATTATCGTTTATGATATATACTAAAATATATTGAATTGAATTTGGATTTTATGTTGCAACTGTACGTAGGCGGCCTCTTACTTTCTCAACTTCCTCGTCCACCAATAAAAAACTTAAATAAATATATATCACGCGGCAAATTTGACTTTACATTAAATTCAAGATAAATAGATATGAACATAAAGATAACGCGTAAAAGTGGAAGTCCATAAACAGTAGTATTTATATCATTAACTTGTGTTATTGATTTTTTATTAAGTTACGGTATTATCTGAATAATTAATTGATCAATATAAAATTAATTACATACACTTTATAAGTAATTGCTATTTAAAAAGTGTGCATAAGGAAGTTCTCCAAGTGTCGACAATGGAAAAGTTATTTTTTATAAGAACTTATTTCGCAGTTTCATAAATTAAATTAAATTTAATTATCTTCATGCCCATGTCTCCGAACAGGTAGGTAGAAGTCCAACCAGGGCACCAACAACTTGTCTTAAATGTGACACGTGGCAAGCCTATTTCATTTCCAATCCCGGGCAACGTCTTTTCAAAAGTTGGTACACATTTATAACCTGGAAACTCAAGAACTCTATTTCGACGCCGGAAGGCTAGACCATAGCGATGATTTCATATAAACCCTAACGGCCAATATTAATAATCAATCCTAATCCGAAACTTGCTGCCCAAGATTGATATTTTGATCCATTTTTGTGTTATCGCTTGCCAATAATATATCTGTGGACAGGATAAATATGGCAATTAGGTATAGGATAGGCCGGCGGTTACGCAGCTATCTAGATTGCTTGAAATCCATCTTTATAGAAATATTATTAACATTGGCCGTAAAGCTTACTATTGCGATCGATAATACTATTCATTATGCTGTGGTACAATTCACGTGCACACGTAAGATTTAGCACTCGATACTCTCTGCCTAACTAGAAAGAGGCTTGGCGTAAGTAATGTACGTAATTATGAAAGTGCTCAATAAATTAGAAATATTTTGGTTTTAAGTCGAATTTATTCAAATTATTAAGATCACTTACCAAAAGTAATCATCAAAATAATTTAGTAATTTTATTGGCAAATAGCCTACAAAAACATACAAATCGAATCGTTAAAAACCTCCTTATGATATTGTTACTAACTAATTTAAATAAGGTTTCAATAGTTATTAATTTAACATCTAAGTGAATAGATAATTTGATTTATTCTTTTGGGATTTGGGATTTCTTTTTATGTATTCTATTGGGATTCCAAAATCAAAACCTTTAGAAGCAATCGGACCGTCTAGTAAGTATATTTCTTTATTAAGAAAAGGTTTTATTTCAGCGTTTAAAAAGTATGTAGATATTGGTGAACTTAACTAAAGAATAAACTCGTTGAGTATATAACCTCGTTTTGTGAAATATATCTAGAGTACATCTTCATGCCAAGTCCTTTATAGAATCAGTATAGAAAGCATAGATTGGCAACTGTCACGACCCAGGTTTATGGGACTCTTCTAGATAACATATTTTTTAATGTTTAATTTTACAACCACTTCTAAGTACTGGTTGCCAAACCCAATCTAACTCATAATACAGAATAAGTTTACGACTCGGACTTTCCCCACTGCAATTATCTAAACCTGTGAAAAGTAAGAGCGTTGCACTTTTACTTTTAATTAAATTAAGTAATCGTAGTAAAGATAAAATCAGAAACAAAATGGCGCCGGAAGGGCCTGTTATAAAACTGTTAAATAGATTTGGTATTTCTTATAGTTACAAGTTCCAAGATATGACTAATGTTGTGAAAATTGTTACTTTTTTTACTTTATTGAGTTGGTCATATGAACATTTTATGTTGAACTTAAATACGAGTTATCTTTTGTCCGTGTCCGTTTCGTTCTTTGTCCATTGTTTGTTTACGATTCAGCGTTAGTGTTTTTTCTTTGATTTTTGATTGGTGTTTCTCCTGTTGGTCTGGTTTGTCGGTTCCCTGTTTGAATAGATAAAACGAGCCAATCCGGGCGAGCCACTATATTATCACTTGCTGACTGACTGACTGCGCTACGTGAATAATCCAATGATATGTACAACATTACTTTCAGCAGACAATGGGGTTATCAAGTGCTTGAGCCACTTTTCTTGCTTTTTTTAATTACTTTACAATTACAGCGTAAAATTGTAACGATTCTCATTGAAACTTTCATTCCCCATCATAGTTTTTGAACTCAAATATTTGTCTATGTGCATGTCAATTTCATCAAAATCTGTTGAGAGGTAACGTGAAAGAGTAACATACAGACATTCAGCGTTTCACATTTATAATATTAGTATGGATTACCTGATAAAGTAATAATAATTTTAATCGATTAATTCATAATAATCTCATCGTTTAATAACTACTAATATTCAGAACAATAGCATTAAAAAAAATAAAACAATGGAAATTGAATACATTTGAAAATCTAAATTGAGTAATTAGAACAACTTTAACAAATTCAATTTTAAAATGATGAGAATGGAACACCTAATTAGAACAACGGAAATCGAATTCTACAATGGAGTTGGAATAACTAGAATAACGAAAACTGAATAATTAGAACAATCAAATGGGAGACTAAAATAATATTGTGGAACAAGGTAAAATGAAATCTAGCTGTACGTAGCAACAATAAATAATGACACGTATGCAAATATCGCACATTAATTATTGATATCGAGAGATAGTTCGCTCGTGCTCTGTATTATAATTGCAGATATACGCCACAATGTAAATCCATTTCCATTTTTTTATTGAATTGGAAAGCCAAACCAAGTTTCCGATTTAACATTATACATGTGAAGGCCAGACAAACACACAGACAGACAGACAGGAAATCTATAGCATAATTATTTCCATCTTAAACGATCTTCAATTAAATAGGTATTTTTTTTCGTTTTTCGATGACTTGGATCCACCTTGCACGTTCCAGATTTATGCATTTAGCTTGGATGTAGCTTCTGACTTAGGGCTAAACAGATATGTATTGATCAGTGACCCGAACTAAATTTAATCCAGAAACGTGAAAGTGGCCATTAGGCACAAAC
This sequence comes from Calephelis virginiensis, assembly GCA_002245475.1. Taxonomy (NCBI): domain Eukaryota; kingdom Metazoa; phylum Arthropoda; class Insecta; order Lepidoptera; family Riodinidae; genus Calephelis; species Calephelis virginiensis. The sequence goes on along the minus strand of NJDC01011480.1, from coordinate 3,127 downwards.
ATCCTGGATGCAAATACTTGCATTCAGGGTTAAGTATTTAACTCTGAGCTAGTTTCTGACTAAAGTTAAATTTCTTTATATTGGACAGTTTAACTCATTATAAAATTTAGCACAGGAACGTGCCGGAATTTAGCCGAAGACACTAAGTCCCACTATGTGATAGGTGGCAAAACTATCGCAAACCGGGCACATATCCAATCCCGGGCAACGTTATTTTTATTAAAAAATTGAAAATACAAATTTTCTATTTTTAGTTGCCTGACCCGGGGATCGAACCCGGGACCTCAAAAAGTTAGAAGGTTTGTGGATCGCTAGACCACAGATACCTAAGATAAGAGATAGTGTTTTATTAATTTTATTTTTCAATAATCCCTGAAACGTACATGGGGTATAATTAGATACCCTAGCAACGAAACTTTATTAGGCTTAACTTTATCTGTAGACAGATTATTAATTGTGCCCGTACGTCAATTAAATACTAATAAATCAGTATATTCGCCTCTGTGGTGTAGCGGTCCGGGTGTTGGACTTAACTGCATGAGGTCCCGGGTTCGAATCCCGGGTCGGCAAACACAAAGAAAATTGGATTTTTCCAATTTTCTAATAAAAAAAATGTTGGTCGGGATTGGAAATGTGGCCGTTTGGCGATAGGCTTGCCACCTATCACATTGTGGGACTTAGTATCTTCGGCTAGTCGTGGGTGCCTTGGTTGTACCTCTGCCTACCGATTCGGGGATATGGGCGTGAAGATACTTACTTACTTAAATAAGTATATCGATAATTCAAGCACAATAAAATTGTAAAAACTAACTTCGATTTAATTTTGTGTAGTGTTGTTGTGTTGCTTAATGTTATGTACCCATAAAAGGATTTTCACGCCCATATCCTCCAGGAGGTAGGCAGTAGCACAACCAAGGCACCCACGACTAGCCGAAGGTGACAATGTGATGGGTGGCAATCCTATCGCCAAGCGGGCTTCGAATCCCGGACAAAAGTGTTTATTACAAAAGTGTTGTTTATTACAAAAGTGTTTATTTTGAGTACTTACCTGAGGTCCTATTATAAGATCGAGAATTAGTGGCAATTTCAAATAGAAACATATTTTTTATAATCAGTTTACAAATTACCGAGTAATCAACTAGCATGGGTACATAAAAAAATAACAGTTAAAACTACTATAACCTTCTCGTATTTTAAAGTCGGCTAAACTACTTATCCAAATTTAAATTAGAATCATTAAAATAGGTTCGTTTATGTACAAATCCTGAGGTGACAGACAAAACATTAGTCGAGTTGAAAGGTAAAAGTACAAAATAAAAATAACTACGTTAATAAAAACCGACTTCAAAACTAAAAAGTAAAGAATGATACAGATTGAAAATTAATTATATACGAGTAGGTACTATCTATTATGTATATGTGCTCTTTCTTAATAGGTTTGAAGTCGGTGCCAAGACTAAAACTAATAATTATATCATAAGTTAGTTTTGAAGTCGGTTTTTATTAAAGAAGTAATTTTTTTATACTTTTTAATTTATTGCTCATCATCAGCTTGAGGACGTCCACCGCTGGACATAGGCCTCCCTCAAAGAGCGCCACAAGCCACGGTCACCAGCCACTTGTATCCAGACGCAGAGAGTACCGAGTGCCAAATCTCACGATCATGACAAAGCAGCCTGGCTTCCTCCACATTCATTACCCTTTTTATACCAACACGCCAGTTTCGGAGAGTGTCGACAATACCCTCGGGTAATATCCGAGCGATTTGATCATGGAATGTCAACATTGCTCTCTCCGGGTACATACATCTATCCACATTCGCATTGTATATCTGTTTTGTCAATCTTTGCACAAAGCACAAATGAAATAATCGTAAAGAAATTGATGTATCATGTATTTCCTCGTTGCCGCCAAATCTCATTGAATGGTATTGATTATTGAGGCCATTGCATTACTCAAAACCCTCACATGACTTTTTTTAACGATTTATGACTAATTTTAAATAATTTAAATTGGATTTTGTAAAATTAAATTAATTCAAATTTTTAATTTACTAATGGCAAATGCTAACGTTAGTGCCAAAAGCTACAGAAATAAAAAAGACAGATTTTCAAAATTACATTTTATTGCCGACTGTTCCAAAGTGATACCAGAACGCAATATGTGTACACTCACCATAAATTATTGCGAAACGTGAAGGGTAGGACAAACAAAAGATATCATCTATCATTCATATTAATACAAAGGGTTGTTGAAAATAACAAATATCCTTTTATCTATTCTAACCACATGTGTTTTGGTATCTCTCATGCATATTAATATTTAAAAAATATACTTTTACAACCGTATCCTTTAAGATGTAGGCATAGGTACAACCAGGGCATCCACGACTAGCCGAAGACATTAAGTTCTTTAATGTGATAGGTGGCAAGCCTATCGCCAACGGGGCACATATCCAATCCCGAGCAACGTTTTTTTTTATTAGAAAATTGGAAAAACCCAATTTTCTTTTCATTGCCCGACCCGGGATTTGAACCCGGGACCTCAGGCAGTCAAGTCCAACAGCTGAACCGCTAGACCACAGAGGCGACATATCGAATTATCGATATATACGATTTATATTAGCGACGTTTATATTAGCATATCAATCACATTTCTTTTGGTTTCGTGACCCGGGGATCTAACTGCGACCTCATGAAATAAATTCCAGAAGCTAGATCATATAGGGATCATTAATATATCCAAAAGTTTATATAATATTGCTGATCTCTTATATTACAAATCTATCTTCATACCCATATCCCTAAAGAGGTAGGCAGAGTCACATCCAGGGCACCCACGACCAACCGAAGACAATAAGATTACGACACTTATATTACAATTATATGAAAAATTCATATTGATATCATTATTATTATGTTATTGATATTTAATTGTGTTGTTTTTTATCTGTTGTCTTAATGTATGCAGTTCCTACCTGTTTTCTCATCATTACCCACTGAGCAAATTGTTTACTGGCGTTAAGTTTTCTTAATACATGTGTTTTAGTGCAATAAACGATTAAAAGAAATGATAATTATACATTTGTAAAGTGTACCAAAAATATAACAATGAAATGGAAACGGAT
>NJDC01011468.1:56056-73379 GCA_002245475.1 Calephelis virginiensis | reverse complement strand
CGTGAGACCACATCGGCGACATGTTTGGCGCTGTTTCAGCGCAACCCGGCTGAGTTTTTGCGTCGTTTTGTGACCGTCGATAAAACATGGGTTCACTGGTACACACCAGATACCAAGGAACAGTTGAAACAGTGGACTTTACCCGGCGAACGTGCTCCAAAGAAGGCGAAGGCTGTTCAATCGGCAGGAAAGGTGATGGCCAGTGTTTTTTGGGACTCACAAGGTGTGATTTACATCGATTACCTCCAGAAGGGTAAAACAATCACGGGGATGTACTATTCTGACTTATTGGGCAGATTCGACGCTGAATTGAAAAAAAAGGCCCTATTTGGCAAAAAAAATCACGGCTCACACCTCCGCCGTTGTCATGGCCAAATTGATCGAATTGCGCTATGAATTGCTGCCCCATCCACCGTATTCTTCAGACTTGGCTCCATGCGACTTTTCCTTGTTCCTAAATTTGAAAAAGTCACTCGCCGGCAAAAGATTTGGGTCGAATGATGTGGTCATCGCCGCCACAGAGGACTATTTTGAAGACCTCGGGAAATCGTATTTTTTTGACGGGTTAAAAAAGTTGGAGCATCGCTGGTCCAAGTGTACTCGTCTATAGGGAATGTTTTTTTTTTACAGCCAGGAAGTCCTTCTCCTTGTTAATTCTAATAAATATAAATTGAATGACATTAAATATTAAAAGGAACTTGGAAAAAATAGTTATCCTAACTGTATAAATTGAATAGTGCAACGGAAACAGTTTTCCCACAAACTGGAGCACCTGTCGCTGCCCTCGTGTATTTGGGTCAAACTGTATCTGCATATAGATTATCAGGTTCTATTATCAGATGTCTGCAAATGGGACAGATATATTTTCCTAATTAGATATGTGCTGCAGCAAACGATTTTAAATTGTAAAACTGCAAGAATCTATTTTAGCTGAAGGGTAACTTGAAATGATGTTTCTTGACTGGAGGGTCAGATGCAACCATTTCCTATCTATAGGATCTTTTCAAAATAATTGCTCAAATTTTTAGACAATGTTCAGTACATCTAATAAAAGATATCACAAACCACATAAAAAACACCGAGGTTAAAATGACTTGCGTTAAGAAGAGATTGTTGAACTTTTGTAAGTAATGTACTATCAAATGACAAAGTGTATCATAGTATTGACAACCAAAAGTTATTCGAATCACTACTCATTTGAAAATCTATATTATACCTACTTATCTATTTTTCCCCGTGTTGGTCCGGTCCCTGGGGTAGAATAGACCATCTGCCTCCATGACAATCAGCTTATAAGAGGCGAGTATAGTCTATATCGCCTGTGTGGTCTAGCGGTTCAGTTATTGGATGTGACTGCATAAGGTCCCGGGTGAACAAAAAGAAAATTTGGTTTTTCCAAATTTCTAATAAAAAAACTGTGGCTCGGGATTGGATATGTGCCCGGTTGGCGATAGGCTTGCTACCTATCACATTGTGGGACTTAGTGTTTTCGGCTGGTCGTGGATGCCCAGGTTGTGCCTCTGCCTACCGCTTCGGGGATATGGGCGTGAAGATACTTATTTTTTAGTTTGTATCGGTCATTAACAACCAGGTCACTGCAGGTGCTAAAGTGCAATGTAGCAACGTGGCCGAAAAGACCTTAGGCCTTATGTGGTCAACGTAAAACACCGGAACCACGGTAATCACCATGCCGGAGCAATAGATCACAAAGGCCATCTACTTTTACATGTAGGACGTACAGTTGCAAATCGGTGTCAAAAATATTTTTTTGAGATTTCTTAAGACGGCGTTTTATATTATAATTAGTATTTTATATTATCGCATGTCTTTTCACAAACTGTAGGTCAAAAACCCAAATAAAATTCAATCTAATGTTTATCAAAAGTGATTAGAAGCAAGGATATTTTTGACCGTATTATAAAGTTAACACCACATGGGAAAAACCGTTGGACAGGCTAGCTTATTGCTATCAAATAACTCTCATTATTGCTAGGGTACACAAGTTGAGTGCTTTTTTAAAGTTGTACGTAGAAAAATCTAATACACACTGCACTGAGTCAGTTCTCAAAATCTTGGCTTGACACATTGCCGCGTGTCTAGATTAGGACCGTTGTTGTAGACGTATTTTATCCTTGACTGATGTACATTCGTAACCTGTCACTGACGCAATAATTGCCATATTAACGGTAAGTACATCATGGTGAGGGAACACTTCAAAATCGCCATTACTGAGGTGATTACGTAATTACGCGTTAAGTGGTCCTTATCCCGGATAAGATGTTACACAACTAGAACCATTAACATTGAATGCAGAATATGTTAGTATTTAACATAGATTTAGGATGTACTCCTAAATCTATGATGTATTTAATGATCATTTGTTGTCTGTGATGTAGGGATGTGACAAATCTATTGCTTGCTAGTGGAGCAATATAGCACCTAACAGACGGCTGGTGTTACTCCTCTAGGGGAATCAGTCCCTATCGCTTGTAGAGTCCTCCAATGACTGATAATTTTTTCACCGTGTTGGTCCGGCTTCGATGAGTAGAATAGTACATCTACTACTCTGGCAGGCAGCTCGTAAGAGACGAGTACAGGTTCATTGATTATTACCAGCAGGACCACTGGTGGGTAAACGCTGTGCAGCAATTTGCGCGGTCGTGGTCTACTGCCTTATCTGCCGCTATAATTACTATAATAGCCCAGAGGGCAAAATAGCTGGTTGACTTGTATATGTGTAACATCCCATCTATTATCATTTATAGAACAGCTAGGCTATATTATATATATCGCATCTATGGTGTCCGTAGACGACGGTTGTCTCAACATCAGGAGAGCCGTGATCTCTCACAAAAAAAGACATAGTAATTGACATAATTTTGTTACACTTTTTTTGTTTGTTTGCTGTCTGTCTTTCGTACTAAGCTAATGATTGTAGCCATTGTGTGTAGATGACATAAAAAATATGGCTATTTCGGCCACATCAGCTCTCTCCAGAATGCCATTAGAAGGTCTAATACCTTAGAATGTTTTACAGTCATTAGACCTTGCAAATTCCTTGTAGTGTCCCGCACGGTCCTCGCCTTTCCGAGATGCTGTGCCCGTTGATTTGCCACTACCTTGTACTGTAATAGTATACAGTATGGCCTTTTGCCTCCTCCATGAAAGTTCTCACTGTCAACTTGACTGAAACAGAGGACTTTCGGTTATACTTATCTTGTAGAAATATCTTTTCAGTGGACAGTGGCCCAGTCCCTGTACTGCTATTCGTGATCCGGTCTTAGGAGTAGCGTATTTGGTAAACTTACTCGAGAAGCTAAAGATCGTTGCTCCAGATTGACAATTAACACTTTGAAGACTGTTTACACTACACTTTTGAGAAAAAGGATTTTCGACCCTCAATATCATAATTAAAAACCTTACATGGATAGTTTTCATTAAAAAAAATTTCAGTTCCATGTATGTGAGTGCTCCACCTTATTGTTTATATTTATGTAACAATCTTAAAGCGATTTGCGGAATCCATGTACTCACCGAAATTTAACTGTCAATTCCTAATGGTTTGAAAGTCGTGGTGGAATACGGGCGGACGAACAGACGGACATATCGAATCTATAAAGGTTCTATTTTTGGCCATTCGGTTACGCAACCTCAAAAAAATCATAAAATTGTACGAGATTTATATCCGATAATGATGTCTGTGTATGATATTGGTATCCTTGACTTACTTACTGTCTGTAACTGACTGATAACATTTGCTATTTTATTGGCGCATTAACGTAAAGTGTTCAACAGCACCATTAAAGAGGGGATTGCGTAATTATGCGTTAATGCCGTCCTTGACCCTTTCACCTTTTACAATGACATACACGGGAAAATTTAGTCGACCGCCCGCCGGTCATTAGACTAAGGGTGTTTCTATGCGAAAATTATTGGTGAAAGCACTTCTAATTCGGTAAGATATTAGGCATTTCTGCTGTTATTCGAAATGTCACCTCGATGTAAGCTGAAGCATACTCTACTACTAGATTCCACATTTTTTATAAAAGAAAAATTTCGCCTCAGATATGATTTGAACTTGCACACTTTCGTCTCTCGCTGACGAATGCCAAAATGTCCTGTTAGCTCTAGCTACACAATCCTGCACAAAACTATTAAGTGAGTTTATTATTGCAAATGAAATTCTCTTTTTTTTAAAAATATTTTATTTTTTACCATTTACCTCGCTCGTGCTATAAACTTTCACAAATTTTAAGGAAAGAAGAAAATTCACTTCAGATAGGATTTAAACCTGGACCTTTTCGTCTCTCGCTGACGAATGCTATAACCGTGTTAGTTACTGAGGATTCCACTTCTTTTGTGAAGTTTTAATTCCTTTTATTACGTCAGTTTAGCTATATGTTTTATAAAATTTATAAAAAAAATTCACTAAGCACGGAGCAGAACTCTAAATGAGACATTTGTGGTATTATATAAAATACCTACACCTATGACGATGACCGCGGTTATTCTGTGCCCCGTATGCTACGCACCGCCTCTCCGTGCGGACTACAGCGCGGAGGTGCGGTTGCGGCGAGAGCGCTGTTCGAACGCATTGTCGGGCGGAGCTCGTGTGATAGCTACCAATAGATTTATGAGAGGTCAATGCAACTAAAAATCAGCTTCACCGCCTATCGTGGCGGTGCGTGGTGCCGTGTGATAAACACCTCAGTGTTAAATTCGTGTTTACTCGCGCAATTGTTTACGTTTATTTAAATGAAAATTATATAATTAAACTGTAGGTATGAACAAGAGACAACACATCAATCTATCTGCCGTTAGCTTCTATTTTTTTGACTTTATGGCCTCATATACAAGGATATATTAAATTACTATTTTAGGTCGTTCGGCTCAAAACATGACTTAAAAAAGATTAAAGTTGGTTGGTTTATTACAGTTATTTATGATTTATAAACATCGCTTGAAAAGTGCTCTCATGTACATAGTTCTTAAAAGGTTAGGTTTATTTGAGGTTAAAGCATCCAGACCCCTCAAGGAATAAGAAATCGATACGCGAATCGTGTGACTGGATATTCGGAAAATATAGTTATTTTCTTATGCTTAGATATGTAAATCTGAATTGTAAAGAAAAATTCCGCAAATTCTTTGTTGAAATTAAACGCTGATGCGCTCGTTCATTGTTCTAACCTCAGCGTTTTGTTCAGCAGATCGTTAACACCGCGCTGATCGACAATGGGCTATTTACAATCCACTGGAATCGATTTACTATCGCTTTGTTCTCGAAAGTTGGAAAAAATTTACGCTATTTGTATGTATGTGTTTACATTTTGGCGTAGAGACGAATCCCTCACCCGCTAGTACAATAATCGTATAGCAGCTGCAGTATTTTATTCGTGCAGGGGTTAAAAAGACGAGACTTAGAGTCTCAGACTATTTTTGATACCAGCGCATCACTTGTTCCATTGACCCTAGCATCACTGCTTGCTTTTGTTATGTTCCGAATTGTAAGATAGGGATATAACAGATTAAAGTTGGCAATACCTTAATATTTTGTGCGCGTTTAAGCGACGTGTTTTTCTTATTATCCGGATATCCGTCTACTTGTAAAAATAAGTTTATTTAAAAATAACTTATTAGATTTATTTTTTAAAATAACTTATTACATTTTAAACAGTTATTATTTATGTGGATCAAAATTAGTTTTAAATTTTAAGTAATAAGTACTAAGCACATTTCCATGATGCGTAATGATATTTATACAAAAACACGTCATGTTATCCACGGTACTGCGTGCTGTTATCTCGGGTAGCAACGGTTATCTGGGGAATATGGGCCGGTTACGGACCTCAGAATCTCATATTAGCTCTACTAGCTATAGTCGGTGGCTTGCATGTTACCACCGCATTGGTTCGTCATTTCTAGGGCTTCCACTTCACTTATGAACTCCAAAAGTGATAATGAAAGGTTCTCAATTTGAGGGATATTAGGCCTTTTGTATGAGTACTTTAGTTAGCTGTCTTACCTTCGACACTGGAATTAGGCAATAGCGAGTCCTGACGTCATGGCTTTGACAAAATTCTACTACCGCGACAGGATCATGAAACTGCTTTGTAAATAGTATTTAATCTATGCACATTCTTCAATCACCTTAATTTCATTCGCGATCTTCTGAGGAGGCTGAGAACAATAAGGGTGGCGGGGGAGTGTGAACCTTGGAACAATATAAACAATCGCCTTCATTACTTTTGAAACTTATTAAGAAACCGGGTAGAGTCTAACACTAAAACAGAGTCGAACTCGCCAAGTACGTATGTTCAATTTGGAGAGATCTTTCCTGTTGATATTTTTCAAGAATTCGCGAGCCTGGTAATGATCCGTACATACCACAGTAGTATGTTTGCTATTGCAAGCTTCGTCTATTCTGCGAATATCTTCTATTCAGCAATACAAAGACAATTTGGCTTCATATTGACCGAGGACGCCTCTATAGATAATCTTTTATCTGACTATTGAATAATGAGGCAAGCGCTTTGGTCACTTTAGAGTCAGTACGTCCGAGACCGTCCAATTTGTCATATCACTTTATTTTCTTTATCTTACTTACGTAGTGTTAACAGTTTAGATATACTTGTTCATGTAATTAAACATTTACAAATTTTATTATATTTAATTAAAACTTTACATAGTTTTCGTTAATACCGGTTGTTTGAAAAGCATCATCGTGGCGCATATTTTGAATTTTTGAAAAACGAACTTCTTAAGTAGTCAACGGGTTAGTTGTAAAAGCATCATCGTGGCTTGAATTTTGAATTTTCAAGAGCAGCGAAACCGTTTTTGAATAGTCAGCGGATTGGATCGAAAGCATAATCTTGGCTTATATTTAGAATTTTCTCGGGAAGGAAAACCGGTTTTTATTGTTTTAAAAGCTATATATGTTTTTCAAGTACAAGTAGTAAACTATAATGATGAGTTTAATTACATAATGTTTTATTATATTATAGTGTCTACAGAAAGTGTGTACATTCTTGTGTTGTGTTTTGACTTATAATCTCGAGATTAGTGTTTTGTGGAGTGCAGTGACAGGAGGTGGACTTTGCCAGAATGATTCTACAAGGGAAGGTTTGTGAACGAATCAAAGTACTTCTTGTCCCTTCTTACAAGCTTCTATTTAAGTTGCAATCTATGTATGTCGGCGCGGATGGAATTTTGGAAGTTGAATTGATCCCATTTCCCTGTTACTGATTTAGCTGAAATTTTGCATGCATGTGTAAATTGCATGGCAATGCAAAATTATGACATGCAGCCGATCTGACGAAGGAAACAAAAGGTGACCATAGAAAATCTTGAAATTCCCACCATAATCTTATAGTGTTTGGGCTCATTTGATTGAATAGTCCAAGAATTATCAAAGCTACTGCTGGGTATAGTACTGGAAAAGTACAAGCTTCACAAAAATATATTTTATATATTTTTTAAAAACTTATCTATCTGCAATTTTGGTCACTTTTCTAATAAAAAAATAACGTTCGATCCCCGGGTCGGGCAACAAAAAAACAAAAGATGTGCGTAATTCCAATTTTCTAGTAAAAATAGGGTTGGCCTGGATTGGACATGCGCCCGGTTGGCGATAGATTTGTTACATCACATTGTGGGACTTAGTGTCTTCGGCTAGTCGTAGTTGCCCTGGTTGTGCCTCTGCCTACCAAAGATATGGGTTTGAAGATTCATTTTGGAGGTTTTAACAGATTTTTCGCAGGAAAACTAAACTAATTTAATACGCAAGTGAAGGCATAATTTACAACTAGTGTAATTATGAAAATGTAGATTTAAAGTTTTGGGGTATTGGCAATTTCTATTATCGTTCTATCATTTTTTTTGTGAGAAAGGTCACTTAACAAGCTTACGGATCTCCTGGTGGTATGAGACACCCATGGCCAATACACCATAGAGGTTATAGGTGCATCGCTGTCCTAAGGCCGAATGGAAGGCTTATTCTGCAAGTCTACAGGCTACCCTACTCGCCAGACTGGAACATGACAGTGTCATTATGGCGACAGAAATAGGTAAGGATCCCTACCCGGGCATATTGCTGCACAGCACTACCACCAGTGCGTCTGTTACATATTCGGTTTTTATAAATCGTCTCTAAGAAATAAAATTACACTTATATTGTTTTCGGCCACTCCTGCTTGTTCAAGATGCCGGAATAAAAACCATTCTATCTTTTAAATCGGACCAAATTACAGATAATTTCGAAATTATATCAAATTTGGTTCGAGGGTAGCGGATAAACATAAAAACAAAACGAGATTTTAATACCTAGATATTTATGAGCTTGTACGATAGTTTAGGGAATAGGAGATATTTTAGTGCGGGGAGGATTTATTTTTGAAAAAAAAAATAGTTTTCTCCAGAGATTAGTAATATATTGCTGGTAATTTATTGCATACTCACTTAACTAATTTTAAGTTATCGCTATTTTCTTTTAACAGAAGTAATAGAAAGAGACAAAAAACTTTTAGTGCTGTCACATTAGCCTGTACGCAACATCTCTTCAGAAGTTTAATCTATCACTCTGCAAACTTTGATTAAAACATAACAATTTGACATATCTGGCCTAATCTCACGTGTCTAAAATATTCTTCTGTTTTTTTCTTCTCTCTTGTTTTTGTTTCATTTGAAAAATATGGCATGCATCTTAAATAAGTTTAGTTTGTGAACAGCAGAATGACCATCAATTCTTTGTTTTAACTTACAAATTACATTCGTTTATTATAAATAGTAATTACGACGAGCTATTTCTTTTCAGCGGAAGTCATAAAAACGCGTCTGTAAAAGTGGATATCAGTGCCAGTGACCTAATTTTAGAGGCTTACTAAAGATTAAGTTGTACATGATCCTTCTTTTACTTACAATGCCAAACTTAAGACATTTAGCTTGTTTGAAGAGAATGGAAAAACGAATGTAAACTTAAATTTGCCGAAAAAAATTACGTCAGTCATAAAAACCGAACCGCCTAACAATTTTACTATAACAACACTAGTGATTCAAGATTGCAGGATTGTTTGCAACAAGGCTAAAATCTGTGCTAAGGCTTTGTTGGTCTTCTTTTGCTTATCTAGCTTGTCAAAAGTATGAATATTAGTATGTAAAATTATTGGCTTATTTGTCGGCTTAATGAAAAATCATATTTCTTTTAATATGATTAAAATAAATGTATCTTGAACGTTCATTTCATAAACAAATCCGTTTTAAACATTGTTTTTTAGCAGCCCGTCCCGTTTTCGTGGAGGTAGATATTTTTTATTTTATCTAGTAATAAATGTGGATTGTTTATCAAAGATAATGTAGGTTTCTAACGGTAAAGGATTTCTTCAAATCGGTCTTGTAGTTTCGGAACTTATTTAATTCAATCAAATTTGTACTCTTTTTATTATTTTAGTAAAGATTTTCAGCGACGACCTAATACAAGAAAACAAGTTCACAAGATGATCAAACTGTCCCTGTTTCGGTTTTTGGAGTTTACCAATAAAATATTTAAATTTAATTATTGAAGGAAAATTGTTTTGGAGTGAAAACTATGTGTAATTTTAAGTTAGCCTCTATGTGTAGGCCAAATTTCATGTGAATACAACTATGCACTACAGCTAACTACTAAAACTGTGCGATTCCGAATACATTTTTTACCTCGCACAACACCTTTGTAGAATCAGTTACCTAGGGCGGTATTCCCAAACAATTGTGATTTAAGGACCTTCAAGATAAAAACTTACTCATTGCTTAAAAATCGGCAACGCATCTGTGATTCTTCTGGCGTTGCGGATGTCCGTGGGCGGCAGTGATCACTTTCCATCAGGTGACTCACTTGCTCGTTGGCCTCCTCTTGTACAAAAAAATTAAAAAAAAATCGGTTCAGCAGTTTTCGCGTGAAGGGGAACTTTCGGCTTTAATGTTAGTAGGATTTGTTTCAATACGTAAATCGTGTTGTGTAGTATTTAACTATATCATGTTTCACTGTTACAAATAGCTGATTTCTTATTTCCCACCTCAACATGTGTTGATAAATAGGCTCCGAGCACATGATCTCCAACGTGATCGATAAGGGTTACATCTCATCGAGACATGTATGTGTTATCATTGCTGAGTAATTTATTTGTAACTAGCGGCCCGCGCCGGGTTCGCATGGTTATAAAATATCTATATATTAATACGTGAAGCAAAGACTTTGGACCCCATTTTACGAAAATTTCGGAGACGGACGAGAATAAAATTTTATTTTATTCATTTCTCAAGACTAACTACTTTGTTTCCAAACTTTTTAGTGCGCCGTCTGTGATCTTTATCGTTATCATCAATATATACGTTTGTGTGTGTCAAATGCATTGTAGTGTGGGTAATGTTTTTTGATGTAATGTGCTTTAGAAGCATTAGGTAGTGTTGAAAAATGTTTGCGTTCTGTACTTATCCTACACATAAACTATAAGTGTGCCAATTTTTATGCTCTTGCGTCCGCGCATTTTTTTGTAAAAAGGGGTCCAAATAAAAAAAAAGGGGGGGGGGTTAATATAAAGATTATCCTCGATAGTCGATAGATTCTCTTGAAATTTTATGAGCATACTGAGTAGGTCTGAGAATTGACCAATATCTATTTTTTTATAGCCTTAATTGATGAGGGTGACTCGCCCCAATTTTTTTTTTACTAAAAATATAATCACATTAAAAATATAACAGGACAACGTCGGCAGGATCATCTAGTAAATAATTATGCATGAAGAACTTAATCCAGTAGCACGATAATTAACCAACCTAGATATTATAATTCTTATCGTCTTCTGAGAACACTTGAGATAGCGAGTGTACTATCAATAGTTAATAGGAATAAGGAAAGTCGTTTGCAAATGTTAAAACTATTTAGTTAATTATTTTTATTGAACAAGGACATGTAAGTATCACGCAGAGTGATATTTTCTTGTAGAGGATGATGGTCTAGCGGTCCAGTTGTTGGAATTGACTGCAAGAAATTCTGGGTTCGATTCCCGGTTCGGGCAACAAAAAGAAAATGTGTTATTCAAATTTCTAATAAAAAAAGTTGCCCGTTGCTCATCTATCACATTGCGATACTGAGTGATTTCGATCTAGATAGTCGTGAGTGCCCTGGTTATGTCTCTGACAACCGCTTCGAGTTCACCTGTTCACTGCCGGGCGTAGTCATTACAAATAAAACTTGCCTTGAACATATTTTTTTTGCCTGCGACTTTGCTAACTTTGTCAAAATGCCTGCTTTCTTACAAGAACGTTGTGAGAAGTAGGGATCCCATACACCTACTTTCATTCTTTTAAAAACGATTAGTTTAAAGTACAAACAATCATTGCTCTTTATCGTTTTGAATTGTAGGTACTGAAAAGCTTTTTTAATCTTCTAAAATAACGAAATAAACAAGTTAAAATTTCATATTTATAGGTATTTAAATACCTAATAAGTCTTTGCCGTCATAGTGATAAGTCAGTGTTTGGGTTTTGTCATAGAGTGAAAATATGTTGGCAGTGATAGTTCGAGTCAATGATCTTTGTCTGTTGTACGTAAGGCACGTGTTTATGTTTTGGTAGTTTTATCCGACTGGCTGGTATATACATGGTCTGTGACGTGCCTAGATTGGGTATTTAGAGTAAAGAAATTTAGAATTGACTATCATACAAAAAAATGAACCGTAGAAAAAACTGATAAGTTTTTTTTATTAGGTAACCTTAGTAACTAAGTTTTTAAATGATACATACTTCACGCGAATTAAATTGTATTGTTAACTCGTTTATTACTTACTAGCTGTTGCCCGCGTGATTGGTCTCACAGGACCTTTTTTTTCGTTACAAAGCTATCCTATGTGTTAATCCAAGCTACTCTCTATGCGTTTGCCAAATTTCATCACAATTGGTTCAGTAGTTTTTGCGTGAAGGAGTAACAAACAAACAAACATATAAACTTTCGCATTTTTAATATTATTAGGAAATAGGATAAGGGAAATCTTCATTCATTGTTCGTTTGGCGTCGTCTAAAAATTACTAACCTATATGTCAGTTACAATGGTTAAAGAATTTAAGGTTAACAAAAAAATGTATATTATTTATTGTTTTTTTGAATAGTTATTTTTTCGTTTATTTTTATTAATTTTTGGGGGTAATAATCTTTCTCCATTTCCCTAGAAGTTGACTTTTCTCAAAACTATGACGCTTACTACTAGGTTTGATATATACAATTTTCTAACCATTTAGGTTGGTACTTTTAGATTGCAAATGTACTGTAGTACCGATTTCGGGGATACATGATATTTAATAAAAAATATTTATAAAAATAGGACTACACTGAAAAAATTCAGGACCAATCATCCATATTTCATTAGTGTTCCCATCAGGCTGAATTAAAAAAAAAACTAACACCTATAAAAAATACAAAAAAAAAGATATGCAGCGTAATCTCACATAAAAAAAGAAAAATGTGACATACATTTGAGAACCTCGTCCGTGTTTTATTGATTAAAAATACTTAGTAGACCTTTCAACTTATCAAGATTTAGATGCTAAAAGTTTGTCTTCAAATAAGCTTAGCTAAGTGATCTTGTTCTTATATAAAAGCTTCGTAGGAAGGCATTTCGTGTTTTAAACATACTTAAGCCTACAATGGTGGTGATTCTGCTGTTCACAAACTAAACTAATTTTAGATGCATGCTATCTTTCTCAAATGAAACAAAAATAAAAGAGATGGAACAGTTTAGACGTGTCAGATTGGTGCGGACATGTCTAATCGTGATGTTTTTAATCAACATTTTCCGAGTGATAGATTAAACGTCTGTAGAAATGACGTGTACGGTCTAATTTGACAGCACTAAAAGTGTTTTGTTTCCTTCTGTTACTTTCGTTGAAAGAAGACAGGGATAACTTAAAATTAGTTTAGTGAGTGCACAACAAAATTACCACCATTATATTCCGGACTAATAAATAATAAAAAAAATATCCCTAGACAAGTTACACGAATTGAATCTAACCCCAAAGTAAGCAAATTATATGCTTGTGTTAAGGGTGTTAGTCAATGATTCTAATACATAGAAATACTTAAATAGATACCAGAATAAATTTAATAAACACCCAGACCCGGAAATATAGACATCTAAATGTTCATCACATAAATACCTGCCCCCGTCGGAAATTGAACCCGAGCCGCGTCGGTCGATGTAGTTAGACGTGTACGCTAGCCCAATGAGAGAGAAATAGAATTATATTAGCTATTATTGTATCCCGGTTTTATCTATGCCAAGAAGTTATTGTGGAAAAAGTTTGGTTTTGGTTTGCTTGTTTGTTTGTTATCTCATATCGACAAAATTATTATATGATCGTGTTTTGATTAATAATCCTAAAATATTTAATTTTCAGTAACCGCCGGCAAATCCTAAATGTGATATAGCTTAAAACATGTCGACCTCGCGAATTTGTAAACAAAAATCCACATCGAAATCCATCCATCCATTTAAAAGTTACGATGCCATAGACAGACACATAGAGTCACGTCGAACTTGTAACACCCTTCTTTTTGTTTCCGGGGCTATAAACCAGGAAAATGCAGAGAAATGTTTATAAAAAAATAATTATTTCCATATAGGTACAAATTATACATTTTACTAATCTCTGCTAATTTCAAGCGATACCTGACTGATGTGTTGCCAACCTCGCGGTTTTTACAACAACCGAGATTTGGCTAGTATATAATTATTTTGTACTTATGCCAGGTTTCATCATAGGATTTCTCAGGAATTAGCTGCTTTAGAATAGAATAGAATATATTTTTATTCACATTCAAGAGGCACTTGTGACGAGTTTATATAATACTAAAACCACCACCGGATCGGAACGCGGCCACCCACTGAGAAGATCTGGCATTTGGCAAGAAACTCAGCGGACTGTCTTTTTTTTCCTTAGTCCATATAAATTACATATATTTACTAGTAAGAGATTGGTATGAGGAGCAATTAATCCCAAGCACTCTTATCCCACAGATATTCAGCAACGGTATAGTAACCTTTTATATACTATTTCACTTTGGCACATTTTTCAAATTTATTTAATGGCAGGTCTTTTATAAATCGGGAAGTTTATTGTAAAAGCATATACATTGACCCATGAAAGAATGACTAACTCAGTGAAGACGGGACACATGCACAGCAAGATTGTTTTTATTCCTTGTATTTACATTATGTATATCATAGTTTCTTTTAAATGAATGTAAATTCTTCTGAACATATATTAAATTTTCATAGACGTACTGGGAAGTAACAGTTAGAATATTAATTTCTTTGAATTTTTCTCTAAGGGAAACTCTTGGGCCTAAGTTATAAATTGAACGTATGGCCCTCTTTAGTAAAACAAATATAGTATTTACATCGGCAAAACTCCCCCAGAGAAGAATTCCATATGACAATGCTATGAAAATAACTAAAATAAACAATCCTAGCAGTGTCAACATCGGTTAACTGTCTCATCTTTTAACGGCATATACTGCTGAGCTCAGTCTTATTGCGTGCTTTTCAACTTGCAGACCCCATTGCAACATTTTATCTATTGTGATTCCTAAAAACGTGGAATCAACAAGGTCCAACTTGTTCCCATTAAGTTGCACATTGGTTTCTACTTGCCTCACATTAGGCATTGAACATTTGATACATTTAGTTTTTTTTTTCATACAAAAAAAGATTATTTACATTGAACCAGTCTACAACTTTTGAAATCGCAGTGTTTGTTTCGTCATACTTACCTAGTTGCCTCTTCACTTTAAATAAAAGTGAAGTGTCATCCGCGAACAATACAATTCCATGTTTATCCCTTACGTAGTAAGGTAATTCATTGATATATATATAAGGAACAGAAAATGCCCTAGAATGGAACCCTAGGGTACACCCATTGTAACAGCAGCACCTGTCGATTTGATACCATTAATCTCAACTTGAATTCTCCCACTCAAGTAAGAAATCAGAAGGTCGAGTGCTTTATTTCTAATTCCATAATGGCGTAGTTTCCTGATCAATGTTTCATGATTAACGCAATCGAATGCCTTGGACAAATCACAGAATACACCAAGGGCATCCTGTGAATCCTTCCAACATTCATAGATTTTCTTTAATAATTCCACACCAGCATCGACCGTCGATCTACCCCTTGTAAAACCAAACTGTTTATCATGAAATAAGCCTAATTTGTTAAAATGTAACAACATCTTTGAATTAGTGGCTTTAAACAAGACGTCATCCATTCTCATTTCAAATTCATCATAAGGTTGTACAAGGGGGCTTATATACGCTTATAACAATAAATTGCTCAAACTCAATACAAGCAATCTCGATAATTCGTTTAACAGAAAGGCTCATTATATCTCTACGTTCTTTAAATTTAATATTTTTATTGACAATTATTAGGGAGCCACCATGTATCATTGTTGTTCTGCTGAATGAGCTGGCAACCTGGTGCTGATTGAAGTTGAACATGAGCTGATGGCTTTTGAGCCAATTTTCAGTTATACATAATATATCAATATTGTTACAGCTCATAAACAACTCCAATTCTAAATCTTTGCCCATTAGACCTTGAATGTTTTGATGTACCAGGTTCAAATTACAATTTCTAATCTTTATATTGTATGCTGATGGTTGCCTTTTATTAGTGTTACTTTTGCCAAAGTTTACATATGGGATGTCGGTTGTAACAATTTCACTAAAATTAAATTGAACATTACTATTCATATGTGAAGTGTTGCTAGAAGTTATCTCTATTGTCTCACCAAGTAATTTAAATTACTTGGGTCATGTTTAAAATTAAAAGTATTACTTGACTGCTCAATAGAAGCAGTTGTGTTAGCCAAGTACTTGGCTGTCTTAAATAAAAAAGTATACAGCGATAATGCTATTTGTCTCTTAAAGTAGGTAGAAAGATAATAACTATCTTTTGTCATTAAATAATTAATTCTAACAAATGAATTTGAGTCAATAAACTCAAATTTATTGTCATACATTGACATAGTCTGTAATTTCAAATTACATTTATATCGAATATTATTTTCGGCCTGTGGCAAATTTTTACTATAGGGTAATGCAAAAAGATAAATTTTCTCAACATTTAAAACAGATAAATTATTGAAATATTTTTTTAAATCAATTAAATTTGTGTTTCCTCTTCTTCTAATACAAAGTATTAATATAGTGTTATGATTAAAAGTAATGGAAATAACTTTATTTAATATTTGAGAAATGTTGGCCCCCCGCATGCAAAAATTTCACACCGGAGTACTAAGTTTCTTGTCAAAATTGCACCCATATTTTTACCAATTTCATCACTACACATAATTATTTTCTTTGTTATAATCATTGTTTTGAAACTCTTTGCTCAAGTTTTCAGGCTGACTTATAGATAAGAGAGGAGAGGCTTTACCACAAACTATTGAATATGTGTGTAAACGTGTCTTTTTGTTTATCCAAAAAAAACTTAACGTAAAATGGTTTTGTATTAGAAAATTCTAGAAAAAACTTTTAATCTTGTCCCATGTGAACTATGCCGGTGATTTTATCAATGCAAGATTTATTTTAATGCATAGGATGCATTTATTCTTTTTTTTTATTAAAAATATAAGTTGCTGCTGTAAGATAAACATCCAACGTCGACTCCACATTTTTAAAGTGTGATACGGCTTTCATATTTTAAAGCCTAAACGTCAAAAGACGAAAGATTGCTTATCTAAGAGTATCAAAGGCCTGACCCTGCACAGATGGAGGAGAGGTTTTACGCTTATCTTTCATTAAATTTATTTTAAACATAAATGAATTTAACATTTGATAACCAATATCGGTCTATAACCCCTGACGTATACTACGAGCTCTTATTGATAAATATTTGAAAAGTTTATATAATCGGTAGTAGGTTCTAGACGTTTGAACTTTGTGTCAGAGATACACTTAGCGTCGCACTGAGTTTTCGCTCATTAAAATTATTAACACATGGCATTGTACGTTTAACCGACTTTCAAAAGGAGAAGGTTATCAATTCGATTGCATGTTTGTTACACGATTACCCTGCCAATATAGGTTGGACGATACATGAACCGATCATAATACCGATGTAGGTCCATATCAATTTTATTGTCATGTTCTGAATAAAATTTGTCTAATATTATGTCTTTCATTAACAAATATGTCAACAGATGTCAACACACAAAATTGGAGTTGGTTTTTTAGTTGTGCTACGCTTATACTCGTATTATACGTATTCTCGGAAAATTTTGTTTGTTACTCAT